>CM062815.1:832458512-832761996 GCA_031772625.1 Pinus tabuliformis
AGAATGAGAAGATTCTGCTTCTTTACCATCAACAGAACTCTTACTACCATAATCTTGTGACCGAGTCGCAATCCGTACATGAGACATCATCAATATGGGTTCTTCACTAGCACTTGAGGAAGAGCCTATCATCTTACTCTCCTGCTTTGGAAATGGATCTTTCAAAACAGCAGGAGTTGGGGAACCTTTAACGATTTTCACAACCTCTGCCCGATGAGGGCAATCTCTTGTGAAATGATCCTCTTCACAAATTAAACAAAGATATCGAGGTTTGCGCTTCTCGTCATTAGATTCCGACTTCTCTTTTTTCTCCTTTGGAGCTTTATCTGCTTTCTCTTTCTTCTTACCTTTCTTTTTACTACTGTTTTTGGATTTAGCCGTAGATGACTCTACAGCGTGAACGTCGGCGGTAATTTCAGGAGAAGACTCTCCTGTCGGGGAGTCTGGTAAGGTTATAATTGGAGAAGAATTCTTTGAACATTTCTTCTTGTTTTTCGTATTTACCGTACCAATCATGCCATCAGCAGCATGAGACCCTGAAGGAGCAGCAGCGATTTGATTCGACTTAGGAAGATCTGGGAGCTTCTCGTGCAACGTACCCGACTGAGTGTAAACTAAGTCAAGGTACTGGGCTTGAGCAATGACTTGCTCCTCAGTGACTACTCCGGCCTTAGCTACGTCTTCAGTAATCTTCGGTAATAATGATTTTACAAACCATTCAGATAAGATTTGGTCCGCGATATAAACTTTCACCAAACGTCTTCGACGTCGCCATTCATGAATATGGTCAGAAATATAAGTGGACGTCGATTGTTTTAATGAAGTTAATAACTCAGGTACGTTATCGTATCTGACCAGCAACTGAAAATGAGTAAGGAACAAGGTAGCTAACTGGCTAAAATTGTAAAAAGAGGCCCGTGGTAACTCAATGTACCACTTGGCCACGAGGCCAATGAGCGTACGCTGGAAAAGACGTAAACGGATCGAATCATCCGAGATAGAATTTGAAGCACACCAGAGGTGGTAAGTCATCACATGATTTGACGGATCCTCTCCAAGCTTACCTTCGAACTTAGGTATATCACTGGGCAACTTATTTGGCATTGGCGGCCAGAACGGAAGATAATTGATTGGATCGTTCGTTAGGCACATCAAGTCGGGTAAATCTAAAGTTGCAATAAATGGCAATTGCCGGTTAGGATCTCTAAAACTCTGGGCCACAATACTAGTTCCAGGAGGAGGATATCCAGGATAACTAGGAATAGGAATCGCATTAGGGATATTATATCCTCCTAGAAAACCAGGATTAACCGGACCGTACTGGGGCTGTTGAGGTTGTTGATAAGTATACCCAGGATACGGTTGATACTGGTAAACCGGTTGTTGGACAGCAGGACCAAGTTGATACTGCCCCTGGTACTGTTGGTACGTAAATTGAGGTTGACTTGTTACAACAGTACTTAAACCAGGTTGCCCTACAGGCATCTGAACTGTGGTTTGAATCGTAGATCCAGACAACGGTAAAGATGTCTGAGGGGTGGTTGCAGAGACAGTAGAAACCAGAGCTGTCGATACTCCAGAAGTAAGTGCGGTAGACTGGACAGATGGTGCAGTAGTTGCAGCAGTCGTTTGAGATGGAGTACTAGGTGCAATTGGCGACTGAGTAACTACTGAAGTTACAGGAGTTTGAATAGTTGACTGGACAGGTTGTGGTTGCTGGGGTGTACCAGAAACTACAGGTTGTCCAGTTTGAGGTAACAACTGTATACTTGGCTGCATCACCTGCTGACCTTGCGATGGATCCCACACTATCATTCCGGGGTATTGACCCGTAACAGGTTGAGGATACTGAGATCCGTAACCAGGTTGAGGGTAGGATTGATAATTGACAGGTACATTTCCTATATTTTGAACATAAGTTTGACCTTGAGGTGGTAGATAACCTTGAGTCGAGTACTGACCCTGGGGTTGATACCCTTGAGGTAAATACTGATACTGGGGTTGACCTTGACTCGAGTACTGACCTTGGGGTTGATACCCTTGAGGTAAGTACTGATACTGGAGTTGACCTTGGGGTACATATTGAGACTGGGGTTGACCTTGAGGTAAGTATTGTACCACAGGTATATACTGTCCTTCAGGTTGCCCCCCAGACACAATTTGTGTACCCTGAGGTTGCCCCCCAGGCATTACTTGAGGTTGCCCCCCAGGCGGTAACTGCCCACCTTGAGGTTGAGAACTAGGAGTTGAACCTGACATCATATAGATATCCCCTACACCCAACGGCTTATTACCATTGTTTCCAGCTAATAACCCATGTTCAATGGGTTGAGGAGATGCTCCTGCAAAAATACCAGAAAGTGACTGATACCCAGTAGGAACAGAAGGACCGCCATGTAAAAATGATTCAGATGATTGAGAAAACATGGACCACTGACCAGACATATTTACAGGACTATATATACCTCTAGATGGAAAAGGAGTACGAGGTGGAGAAAAACCGGTACTTAAGTTGTCTAGATAATTAGTTAACGAAAGATACCAAGTAGTACTTCTAGGAGGGCTGTAAAAGATAGATTCACGCTCTCTTAGATCAATGGTAGGTTGATCTTCAAGAATAGGGCCTACTTCTTCTTCCGGAGCAAGTTCTTCAATAGCAATCAATCCAGAAGGAAGATTTTCGGTTATGACTCTTTCAACCCTAGGTGAATCAGGAACACTAGAAGTTGGAGTAACAGGTTCAGATATTTCAGGTTCTTCGCCTATGTCACTAGCAGATGAAAAACTACCAGTAAGCTCAGAAACTGCAACAACGTCAGGATTATAACCTGTCTCTAGACTTTGGTAATCTGGATGGACTACCAAGGAAGACTCTCCTTCTTCAGGTGAACCTACTCTACTGCCACTAGGAGGGGTTACAAGGACTTTCAAACCTTCTAAGACACTTGGGTCGTCTCGAGGAGGTTCACCCCGAAGTCTACGGCATCGCCTCAACAATTCGGCCACAGAAACAGTCTCAGGAGACTGGCCCCGAAGTCTACGGGACTGTCTCGGTAATTCCACCACAGCTAAAGATTTTTAACTACTGCACACGCAAACAAAGTAAAATCTCAAAGCAAACCGCCTAAAGTCTCTAAAGAACCAAACAAATTTGAAGCACACGCCTAAAGAATCTAGGGCGTCAAACCAAGCACAAACAGTAGCCTTCCGGACCGAAAGCACTAGTTGGTGATGAAGTCCAACATCGCCGGATTCAGTATAGAAGTGGCGGGTGGAACAGTTACCCCGGCAACCTGCTTATTGAATAGACCGGCACAAGTTCCTCCACTTTAACCGTCTCGAGTGAAGTGAACCCCCCAAAAAATCCAAGTGAGTCTAGCCGACGTCTGCTCCAGGTACAGTGGGATCTTCCCTCCACCGTCACCTCGGTAGAATCCTAAATATTATGGTCACTAAGGTTACCAACAGCAACAAGTACACCTGGGGGAACAGTCTAAACTCTGACAGCACGCAAGGGCAGAGTATCAAGCTCAATCCCCTTGCCGGCTCCTTGACAATAATCCAAGGTTTACCGACAAGTGACCCCTGGCTCCTCGACAATGGTTAATCCGAGGTTTACCGTTTGTAATACGTGCATGTCTGGCGTCGTTCCCAACGAGGGAGGATTGATCCCCTCACTGGTTCGGACACGAGCTCGTGCTTCTCCTTTAAGAGGAGCTTTCCCAGAGTGTAAATGAAACAGCTGGATTTATTCTATCACAAGATAAGCTACTTGTTTGGTTTTGTTGTCTTGGAGAGTTTATTACTCTCCTACTCCAAGACACTAGCCTGATCTATATTGGTGTTTCAGAGCCCTAGTAAATAAAAGTTACTACGTTAATTCTACTTTAAGCGTTAATTTTATGGATTCCTTAAGACAAAAGGTAGTGGAGATGAAACTGGTGGTGTGTAGACTCGACTCGCAACCACTACAAAGATGCACCTAAGATGATTTACACTACTTTCCTTTTCAATGAATTTCTTAGCTAAGAGAGTTGAGAGAATGCAATTTTGTAAAGAACAACTTTCTTAACAAAGACAATCAAAGAAACAATTCTCCTTCATCTTTTCAAAACATACACTCATGACCACTAATTACTCACGAAAATTCCTTTTCTTCAAAAGACTACAAATGCTACTAAAGCAAATTTGATTCCAAAAGAATTTTGTATTTTTCCTATATTAATCAAGCATATAAAACTATTTATCAAAAATCAATTTTAACAAATCTAAGGAAATCAAATCAAAATCACTCAAAAGTAAACTCAAAGGAAATTCACCTAAAAGCAAAAATAAAGAGGACAAAAGCCTACAAGGATGATTCCCGGATGTTTTACTTAGTCAAAAGCAACTAAGGATCAGTCTATGCAGAATCATAAACTAATCGAAAAACAAAATCGAAATCTTTTTGTTCTTTTTCATAAAAATGAAATTCAAAGCTTTAAATCAACAAACTTTTCGAGATTTGCAAAGAGAAGATACAAAGGTAGATCTCTCACAAGGGTGATCTCTATGACAGGTCCGACTCCTAAGAGGGATGAACAAAACCAGGGAGATCCAAAGTTTGACAACCTCTAACGCCAAAGTCACTACAGGACCAGTTAAAAATCAAACCCTAAGGCAAAAACTCTATGAATTCCACCAAAAACTCTCGATACTAACGGAACAAGTTCAGGTGAAGATTTTTAACAGCAAACCAATGGATCTGGGCAGGAAAAACCAATAAAAAGCAAAATCTAAAGAGCAAAAAGAAAAAATTTGAAATTTTTCTTAATTTTACCAGGGTACGCAGGCAACCTATTAAGACAGGTGCGGGTACGCTCTGTGCACACAGTAACAGTGCGTACAAGTACGCACTGTGCTGAACTCAGAGCCTGCATACTTCGACCAAAACTAAGAAAAAGAAAAAACTAAATGAACCCTAAGCTAACCTACCCAAACACACAGTTCAACAGCCAAAAACCAGACAACAAGCAGTGTTTCTCAGATCAAAGGATGAAATCAAAAAGAACTCAAACAAATCCATGGTGTCCCCAGTGGAGTCGCCATTTTGTCACACGGAATCAGTCAATAGTGCGGACACAACCGACCTTCCTAGAAGTCTAAGACTTTCTAATGACAAACAAGACAAAAGAGAACAATCCTTCTCTAAATATGCATTACAATATGAGAAATCAAGTGTTTAGCTCTTACCTTTAACCAATCGCTGTTGTAGTAGTCCAGCTTCGTTGATCCGGATGAGCTCCTCCTTCTCTTCGAAACCTGCACTCACCAACAGTCAAACCATTAAATAGCACCTGATTATAACATAAAACAAAGCATATTCAACATATAGACCAAGGAGTATATGAAACAACTCATAAACAACAAGTTATTGAGAAGAATGGACTAATTTGTATTAAAGGTAACAAAAGGAACCATTACAACCTGAGCCTTGGTGTTGTGCAAGCTCCTTCCAGGGTCCACAAGAGTCTTCCTTTACTCTAATTAGCTCACCCACCTCCCAATGGAAACAAGTAAAGATGGTAATCTCTCCTCACAAGCTCTCACAAGGAAGTCCTAATTCCAGCAGCATCTACCCTTAGGAATGTTCAGCTTTCAACCTCCCTCCCTCTGGCCCAATGCCTGTATTTATAGTGTTCTAGAGGAAGTTAATTAGCTCCACCATGGATGGGATAAGTCCCTCTTTCAATGGGATAGGCTCCCCTCTTCATGGGATAAGTCCCTCTTTCTTTGGGTACATGAACCATCTGGAGGCGCTTCATACACGTCAAACAAGCTTCTAGAATGCTCTAGAAATAACCACAAGTAACTTTTTTAAGATGAAACTTGCGCCTTTTGACCTTTACAGGAGTACGCACCCATCCCTTTACATACAGAGCGTACTTGGACGCAGGCATTGTGAACATGGGCTGCGTACCCGCAGGTAAGGCTAAGAGAAACTGCGTACCAGAGATAATTGACTTTAAATGACTTTTCTCTTCTTTCTAGAGTTTGACATGCAGAGCAGAGGCATGAGACTTGCTAAGGAGGATAGTATGACAGTGGATGGAGCCATACTAACTGCAAAATTGTCATGGTGACATTTTTTAGTGTAACAGTCGGGGACTCAGGTATCTTGCCAACACAGCGTGCTATCTACGACTATGTCCCCCCCGGTGGTGTCTGTGATCTGAGGTATCTTTAGTGGCCAAACTTATAGGGACTTACACAACTTGACTGGGACAGGCTGTCTTGGTACCTAACATAGATGGACCTACTTTATCTTCAGTTTTTGGGAGGGTGCTCATCTTCACAAGAGTACTTGGCCCTTCAATCTAAGGTTCGAGCGAAGCTCTAGAGTAACCGTAACTGTACATTTGGCCAACCTTCTCTATTATTCATTGAGATATTAGGTTTCATCTCCAGTGATCGGTGTTTATCAGACAGGGTCATTTCCCTCTGTTTGCTAATTGATCAATTTAGTGTATTTTTTATATTTTTTAGGTACCTGAGTGCTATCATTTGAGACTTTAACGAATATCACGATAAAATTTATTGATAAAAATTAACGGTCACCGTGGCTACATCTGGCCCTCGTCATCACTCTAGACGATTGTTAGGCCTTCCTCCACTCATTGTGGAAGATCCACCGAGTTCCACTGAACCGGATTCCCCATCTTTGGGGGATCAATCTCCTAGATCTTACACGGGATTTGTTTGGACAACCGACAATTCAAGTTTGCCAGAGGATTTCTTTGCCGAAGGATTCCTTCCTTCCTTTAACACTCCGCTCACGAATCTGTTGGAACTTGTCTTGGCTCCCATAGTACCTATACTTCCTGCTTCGGTAGTTGGAACATTTCCATCTATCACGTCGACGACTAACGGGTCGTGGAACTTTGTGGATGCTTTCGGTCCTCCACCACTTCCCCCGTCAACAGTCATCACAATGTCGTCAATGGCGAACCCCGCTATCCCATTTGTCCTAGGTACAACCACTCAAATGACACCATCTACAAGTGGAACCCAACGGATGCTGGGTTCCACCCCTTTTGTGTCAAACTGCATACCTCTGACAAGTGCCACATACAACGCTCCCTATAACACTCAATCTGGCACTATGGGCACGGTTCCCATCTACCAACAACATGGTCGACTACCAATGTATAGTTCAAACCCCTAGATTCATATACCTGGGGGGGTTCCCAATATGCACATGCCAGTAGGGAATGTAACAGTTCCCGCTCCATTCTCAGGCATGCATGGTCAGTTGCTAATTGACATGAGCATTCCCTCTGTCAATCAAGGACAAATGTTTAGTTCTGTGACGAGCGGAAATCCCTAAGGGGTTCCCAACCAATCCATGGGGGCACCCTACTCACACTTGAGTTAAGGGGGCACTGCCTATCCTGGGGGAAATTCTGTACCCCAGTATCAAAATCATCATGGAAATCCACTCTACAACACCATACCTCAAAGCAACTGCTACAGCATGCAACCCATCTACAACATTGGGAGCCAAATGATGGGAGGAGCACAAAGCTCCTCAAGTCATCCGTCATCACCATGGTCCGAGTCAGGGGCACCAAAAAATCTGCCTTTTTTGGCAACGTTGGATATACCCGACTTATAAAAACTAAAGAACAACCCCATCTATCACAACTTACAATAATCGTCGATCCTGTATAAGATACCAATGGAAATCCCAAAGTTCGATGGGAAACAAGGGGACTATCCAAGCACCCATCTCACCACCTACCATCTTATGTGTGTTTTAAACTCTATGGTGGATGATAGTGTCTGTTTACGTATTTTTCCCCACACCCTCACTAGCAACGCAACAAAATGGTATATTGATTTACCACGCGTGTCAGTAAACACATTCAATGCTTTAGCGATGGAATTTTTAAAGCACTTCTATTTACCCATCCGCTATGAGACTGGGACAAAGCTCCTCATTTCATTTCGTCAAGATACCGCCACCCACATCTCTGATCAAATTTGACCCCCAAAAGGGGCACTTCGACACACAATGCACAATACATCTGCACGTGCCGCCCAAAACTACAACATTGTAGAAGAAGCGTCGTCGACTATGTCGGCGCTCGAAGTATTACAAACATGCCCAACACAATGGAAAGCTTTGCTTTGGGCTATTGGTGGTATCGACCTAGAGGATTCCATGCTTGCTATTTTCGACATGGACAAGTGTAAACCTCCCCTTTCTCACCAGCTTGCATTTCAAGTGCATATAACTTCGAAAGGTAAAGGTATACACAGAACTGTCATCGACGAAGGTGCTTCTACCTGCGTCATGTCAGCTTCATGTTGGCTCGCCCTAGGTTCTCCAACCCTAACCCCACCGTCAAACTCCCTGAAAGCTTTCGACAGCCACACCTTTATCCCAAAAGGATACCTAGCTAGTTTCCCCATCACTTTGTATGGGAAAACCATAACGGTGGACATAGAAGTCGTAGACAAAAAACTCGACTATAATCTCTTGCTGGGTTGCAGTTGGATATATGCCATGACGGCTGTCGTATCTACTGTCTTTCGCATCATCCGATTCCCATTGGATGGAAAGGTAGTTACAGTAGATCAGTTATCTTTCTGCACCCCTGATTACTCACCATTACCAAATAGCTTCGTACCCCTAGTAGGAGGTGGAACTGACTCTTATGTCAGTTTAGGTACCGGTCTACTAAAGGCTTCTTCCCTCATGGGTTGTTTTCCTCTTTAGTAGCCGAAGGTTTCACAGACAGTCAACATGCTTTCATCTATTCCTCATGAACTGACCGATCCATGGATCCTATCGACTCCTTCAGACCTTGACACATTCGGAGAACAAATGCCGCTGTCACCAACTGGGTTGGCCTACAAAGCCATTCAATCCGCATCCGCATCTCCGGTCATGTTGATTACTGCTGACGGTACCACCGCCCCTCCCATAACCTCTCCTCTTTTAGATCCACTCGATGAACTCCTATCTACAGACGAAGCTATTTGAGAAATCATAAGTTTTGGAGAGAAAAATTGGGAGGATTGGCACCATTGTGTTTCGATATCTGATTCAGACACAATGCCTTTTCAAATCCTGTCCCCTGACATACCAGAAATTGTTTCCTCACCCTATACAACCATCCAGACTTTAGATGTTGAAGGAAACATGGGCAGCACTTCCAAATGATTGCCCATCGATATTTTTGTCAAGACAAGCATCGTGGAAAACATCTAGATTGGAGCCGATTGTAATCCTGAGGAAATTTTGAGCTCCACCTGCCTATTTAAGGAAACCCACGATGTATTCAGTGGGTCTCATGAGGAAATGCCCGACATTAATCCATCTATTTCCACGCATGAGATCCAGCTTTACGACGATGAAAAACCCATTGAGTGTCAAATCCCTTCCCTGGAAATAGTCGTTGAACCCCTGCCTGGCACTACTGCCGAAGAAGAATGCTTACTATACCTTAAACAGTTAGATAAGACCCGTCGAGATGCCAACTTGGCACTCAAGGCTCACAAGCGTCAGGTACAATCCCAATTTATGAAAGAGATTAAGCTTCATTCTTACCAAGAGGGCAACCTTGTGTTGCTCTATCATCCAAAAGATGACCTCTTGGAGGCATGCATGCTTCAACCCATATGGCCAGGTACCTATGTTGTAATGAAAGTCCTCCCCATGGGGGCATATGAACTACAGGACCATGAAGGAGTCCCACTCAAGGAGCCTAGATATGGGCTCTATCTGAAGGAGTATTATGCCTAGTATTGCACTGGGCATGTGCTTTGTAATTTTATGTATTCATAAGTTTTTATTTCCTTTGTTGGTGTGATTGGATTGTTTTTTATTTAGTGGAGTACTTGTCTCATACATTCTTCTTGCAATGCAGATGTATTCGCACCCTTAGCATATGTAGGATATGCGGATGGTGCTAGTCGTCACACACGACACATTGCATCAGCTTCTTGGGTCATCTACACACCTGCGTCGGAACTATTTTGTTCTAGGGGAGTCTTTCTTGGAACCGCCACCAATAATATTGTTGAGTACATGTCCATAATCTCATTTCTCACGGAAGCGTCATCAAGTGACATCTCCAATTTGGTGGTCAGGTTAGACTCCCAGCTAGTCATTATGCAATTGACAAATCATTATCACATTCATAATACAACCTTGTTACGTCATTATCTAAAGGTGCGACTCTTGGAACGTCAATTTGATATAATCACATACGAACACGTTCCTCAAGAATTTAATGAGGTTACTATTTCATTAGCTAACTATGTATTAGATTGGCACTTGTCTCATTCTTTATAGAAGCATGCATGAACAGTAAAAATTTACTGAGTTAATTTTTTTTTACAAAAACATTTAAAAACACATTTACACCATCAAAATCCCAAAAAATCTGTATAGATATATAGATAAAAATCCAGTCTTTTACATAAAAATACTCCAAAACTTGGATGATTTAAGTACAAAATGGCTATAAATTCCCAGCTACTCTCCGAAGAGGAACAAGAAAACGCTCAGATACACCGACTGTGTGCCGTTGCATATGGGCGAGAATCTCCCTCATCGAAAGTGGGGAGACACCCATGGTCAAACCTTCCAGGTTCCTCAAAACCTCACGGAGACTGTCGGCATCGCCCCCTCCAGCAAATAGTTGGCCTCCTCATCACATATGGCAAGGTTCGCCTACGGGTTGTAATGGTGACGCATCTGTGTTAAGCATAAAACTTCATGTCATTTCTTATTTCACCTATAAAAAAACATTACATAAACATTCAAAAGTCCAAAAATACTTAAAAGTACTATAAAAAACCATTTTCACCTTGAGGACCCCAGTTGGTCTCGAGCGGCAGCATCAAGTCCGGGTCATCGGTAAAGTCCATGCCCTCATAGGCATAGTCATCATTCATCACAATTTGGCCATGAAGCCACTGGAAGAAATCTTCATTGAAGGAATGCCGGATCAGTCCTCCTCCTGTGCGAGGATCGAGTGATGACCAGCGACCCTGCCTTGGCTCCCTCAGATCAAAGGGACCTAAGCTCATCCTTGGGTACATAACAGGAACCCTCTCAAGAAAGAATGAAACTATGATGGTACCATACCCAAAACTATGTTGGGTACATGTCTTGCATGCTATTAATTCTGCCTTCAACTGGCGAAGCACCACTTCACACCAATTGAACATCTGTGGCTGGATACAGTCAACTGTGAGCAACAGTTGGGCCTTTGTCGCAACGTCGGGACTCTTTAACCCCGCCAATCACACAATCAACCATAAAACGACCCTCATAGACTAGGACCTTGTCATCTCTATGGGGACTCTATTGCTGACTAGTCCACTCTTAGGGATGCAATAGGATTGCACCAACTCTAAGGTACATCGTGGATCTGGCCTACCACTGGTGAGGTTTTCCTATGCCCCATGGCACGAAAAACTAGTCAAAAAATATATGTCATCATTGCCAATAACCAGCTCCTGTTCTCCAATCCTAAACACTTGCTCGTGTTCATCCCAGTGCTGGATAATCCATCTCAATAAATCCTCCTACCCTTTCATCAACTCCATCTTTGCATACTTCAGCAAACTGAAGCGGCACAATGCAAGTATGCATGCTGGATCATTTCACATTAGCAATTCCTGGCTATAATGGGCCCATTCTCTCCATAGGTGAGTCATTATGGCCTGAAACCTACACAAAATAACCCTAAAAACAGTCAAAATGGGGCAAAAACACTTCAGGAATCCATGCATGAGGGTTTTAACTGTGCCCTTCAGCTCTAACGCTACCCCTAGTGCTGCACAGGGAGGATTAATGCCCTCCAGTGGCTCGTACAGAGCATTTAACGCTCCCTACAGGCCATCTGGAGGGCGTTAGTGCACAAACAGGGCTTTAGGGCACCTCAGATCTGCAAAATTCCACCCATGAAACTGTCAAAAAGAGTTAAGCAATGCATAGAGCAAGGTTTTAGCCTTTACCTGGGACTGACGGCACGTGGAATGGTCGCCTAGATCTCTTGCAATGGCCCACAGAAAATCTGCTCCTCTTTAGCTCCAAAATGCTTTCACAAAACTCAAATAGTGAAAATGGTGAATGTAAAAACTCAAAACATTTCCTTATATTTATTTTTGGAGACATGATTTTTTTAAATCATAAAAGAGGAAGTAGTCCATTCTCCATGATTTTTTATCATGCATGAACCCATATGCTAGGAGTTGCTGCCTTTTTATACTTTTTACTGCTTTTTGATGACAGTACCTTTAGGAATGAAAAGGAGTAACAGTTGCATGCAATTCTCAAATAGAGCACTTTTTGAGATAATTTATTGCTCTTTAAAAAATAGAAACATGTCCAAGTTTTGATCATTTCACTCGTTAAATCTATACAACGATGCTCTGAGCAACTCTTTTCTGATCTTTTTCTAGCTCATTAAACTGAAAAAGACCAAATGAGCAATTCTTTTTAGGCTCTTTTTTCTCGCTCATTAAACTGAAAAAGATCCAGAGCTTTGTCTTTAGGCTCATTAAACTTTATAAAGATGACCTGAGCATTCTTTTAGGTACTTTTCTCACTCGTTAAACTAAAAAATCCTAATTTTTTGTCACCGGGCTCATTAAAAATATACAGAAACAACGAGAGCACTTTCTTTTTTGGGACCATTTCTCGCTCTTAAATCGAAAAAACCCCGAGTTTTTTCCCTCCTTCAAGCTCGTTAAATCTATGAAGAAGGAATGAACCATTCTTTTACCTCTTTTTCTTGCTCACTAATCTGAAAAAGATATCCTTAGTTTTCTTCATTTGACTCATTAAAAATTTTGATGAAGGTATTGAGTTTGTCGCCACTTGACTCATTAAAAATTCACGACAAAAAACAAGTTTAGCTTGTCTCCGCGTACTTGTAACAAAATGAGGTCAACATATATTGAACATAGGTTTCTCTTTATCCAGATTCAATAGATTAACTTACGGAAAAGTAAGCGATCCGAGTATACTATTAACCTTTTGTCACACCTGGTTAACAGCTATGACAAAGGGACCACCATGGAGTCTCTCTTTACGATCTTTTCAAACTCTCTAAATATGAAAAGACCACCGAGTTTTCTAGTTTGGACTCGTTAAATTACACAAACAAGATATAGACTCACTCTTTTTACGATACTTTTCAGACTCTTAAAACATGAAAAAATTGACGAGTTTGCCTATCTAGACTCATTAAACTAATTAGATAGGGCAAAGAGTCGTTCGTTTTGTGGTCCTTTTTAGACTCTTTAAATATGAAAAGATCGATGAGTTTACCCATCTGGACTCATTAAATTAATCAGACGGGGAAAGTGGACAATACAACTGTATTCCATATTAGAAAGCGTGGTTTGGCAGTAGTCATTCCCTTGAACATGGCACTCCCTTAGATAAACCTTCCTTGTGATGGCCTCTCAATATGAATCCTACCATCCTATGAGTTTAGCCTAAATACCCTGATGTAATTGCATCTCTGTATCCTAACACTCTGTAGTGTTCATGAGTCTAGTGTTGCATGGTTAAAACCATTGTCATGCCTTCTATTGTTCAAGGGTTAACCTTTTGTTTCCTCCATCAACCCATCAAGCATATCCTTCCATCATGCCCTCCGTTGTTTACACCCAAATGCTCAAAATATTCCTCAAAAAAAAAATCGTTCTTGTCCCGTTTCATGTCGATTGATGTAGGACACATTATTACCTACCTTTCAATAGGTTTCTTCCTATCGACTTCAACACTCTATCTAGGAAGATAGCCCAGAAACACATTCAGTGTCGTGGTACTTGCAGACACTAATGGCAGGTTACTTTGTGTTTGATCAGGGGTTCTCATTATTGGCTCCTGGTTGAGTGATTCTATGGGTGTTCGATGACAAAGACATCTTTCACACTCGTTATATTGCACTGTGCATCTTGGAGACCGTCACCATTATCGGTAGCCTTCCTCGTGTGTGTTAACGGTCTCCGTTATTGACTGGTAATCAAATGATTTCATGCATGTTTGACGTCAATGCATATTTTCACATGTATCGATCTATGCTATTCGGTGAAGTGGAAATCAAGACCTTGGGTAGAGGCTTGCATCATTCAGCCTTGTTTCCTCTCCCAAGTTGTAGATATTGTTTTTTAGAGACAACTATTTCAGGATGATCCTATTATGACATTGGACCCACATTGTGCTTATCAGTGACCAGTATCATCATATCCCTTTGGAGAAAATCACTCTGACATAGATACTGAGCATGGGAATACTCGACTCAGGACATGATTTTAGTAGTTTTATATATATTTGTTGTATCAAGTTTCCCTTGCCGCCCGAAGCTTCTCTCTCTCTCATTTTGACAGGAAAATTATATTTTTAGTAAAGTATTTCAGCCATTTTCTCTGCCTTTGATCTCATACTTTAGGGGGCATATGTTATACAACAAATTGACCTCCTCATCAAGTCAGAGGGGAAAGACATGATAGCTGAAACAAAGACCACAATCACAGGCGTTGATTCCACACTAACGTTGGTTGTGCACTAATAACCTACTTTATAAAGCTTGTTACCAAGCCTGGAGGTGTGTTAGTGACCCTACTAAAGCATGTTGCTAGTATGGGAATAGCGTTAGTGAAATTTGGTGAAGTTCCAAGGGTCAAAGGAATGAATTGACTCACAAATATCTAGATATTTGTGCCTGACATTACTCAAGAAAAGCAAGGAAACATCCAAATTTGAGATATTTGGAGGATTTCTAATCTGAAAAAAGGAGGAAAATGGGAAAGAGTTGAAAAGCATGGCAAGTTCATTACTTTTGTCCTAGTGAACTCAAGGACGCGCTTGGCAACCCTAACTCAATTGCTATATAAGCAAGGTGAGGGTTATTATGAAAGAGGTCAAAGCATTTGAAAGGATAGCCTACTTAGCTGTTGAGAACTGTCTCATATCTCAAGAAGTGAGCTAGAAGGGAGAGAGAGAGAGAGAGAGAGAAGCGGAAGGGGAAAAGGAAGAATGATACAACAGATGGTTGTAATCACTCTTCCGTTATTAATACAGAACTGCAGTTGTGTTCCCTACTCCATGGTGTCGGTAACATGGTTCATTAAGTTGTTCAATCGATACTTGTTTATATGAGTAGTTTAGTTGTATGCAAATATATGTTCGTTGTGTATTCATATATTAGTTTTCAAGGTTGTATGCAGTGATTGTGTTTGCCTTTCCTTTGTGCAAGAATTGATTTGGAGCCGGCTTTGAGGGAGTTCCTCTTGGCTGCATTGTGATCTCCAAACAAATCTAGAGGGAGACTTGAGGTAATACTCTTTACATACTTTGTTAATTGATATTTGTCTATGAACATGTTTATAACTTGGTAGCATTTGCAGATAATCTTACTGTCTATCGAAGGTCCTACGAAGGCCTTTGAGGGTAGTTTTCATTCTCCATACACCATGCATTTTACCCCATAGCAAACTCCCAAGGCTAGGAGATAGGTGGTTCAAGAATAAAGATTTTCATGATGAATCCTGGAAGTTCATTCTTAAAAATCCAGGTATGGACACTTCAATTTTTAGGAAAGGGATTCCAATCTCTACACTTAAAAGCAAATGTAGTAGCATGTTGTTAATTTTGCAAAAGTTTATTACATGTGAAGGGAGGTTTGGTTCCATGTATGTATATCACATACGACTGTTAATGAATTTCCTAGAAGATGGAACCCTCAATCTACCATTTTTCCTGTTGAATAGTTTGAGAAGAATGGCAACTAATGTTCAAAAGAAAGTTGAGTCAATAGAAACCACCTTATATCACCATGGTCTAGTGAAGATTTTGGTTGAATCTCACTTGAGAAGTGTAGGGGACACATTGGAGGACTTTTTGGTAAGAAACTTCTTCCAAGATGTTGGCATTATGACACAGGTTTGGCACTATGGCACAGGTGTTGTCCTTGATGGTAACACTCAAAAGGCAGATCATAGTTCAGGCTATCAGAATGAAAGAAAATGAGGTATACACAAGTTCCTCTTAACAAAATCGCGTATACACGTGGGTGTACTGATCAAAAGGCGCGTATACGTATGCACGCACTTTCATGCAAAGAAAAGTGCGTACATGTGGGAAAACTTAGGGTTGGTCCATGGTATTTAGTCTGACATATTTGAACCTATGGTTTTGGTCCTTGGTATTGCATCCAAAGTGTTGAACCTAGGTTTTGAGTCCCTAGTATTGGATCTCTATGGTTTTGGACCATGGTTTGAGTAAGGCCTAAGTCTATAAAAAAAGGGAGGGAGATCATTTGGCAAGACAAATAACTGAAGCATTGAATAACTTACGAAGAGGAAGATCTAGAATACTATCATTGGGTTATGGTGCATAACTAAATCTGAATAAAAGAGGAACCTGAGCGCAAGGAGAAGGATAAGTTCTATTGATGGGTCAAGATCTTAAGGCGGTTTGAAGAGAACGTATATGAATTTGAATATGGAAATGAAAAAGTTTTATTGATTAGATAATATTGATTCACCCCCCCTCTTAGTATTATTTCCAACAATTGGTATCAGAGTAGGTCCTTCAGAATAAGCTTGATCGCTTGAAGGAAGATCTATCATCGTGAGCAATTACGAGAAAGAAGCATCGATCAGGCCACCAAATTTTGATGGAAGAAACTTCGTCTATTGGAAGGTAAGAATCACAACATATCTTCAATCTCTTGGTACAGAAGTCTGGGATATCGTGGAAATAGGATACACATTTCCATCAGCAACTCCTACAGATACGGCTGGTAAGAAGCAGTATGAAACAAATGCAAAGGTTGTCAATACTCTATTAGGGAGTCTATCTCAATCAAAATTCGTCAAGGTTATGCATCTCAAAACCGCAAAAGAAATATGGGACAAGATCGTTCTGAGCTATGAAGGAGATGATAAGGTAAAACGAGAAAAACTACAAACTCTCAGAATTCAATATGAAAATATTAGAATGTACAATGATGAAAGTGTGGCTAACTATTTTGTACGTATAGATGAGATTGTTAATTGTATGAAAAAATTGGGTGAAGAAATAAAGGAAGTTGTTTTGGTTGAAAAGGTTCTAAGATATTTGTCTTCTAAGTTTGAATCAAAAGTTTCTGCCATAGAAGAAAAACAGAATCTACAGAGACTTACCATGTCATAGCTACACGGAATCCTAAACGCTTACGAAATAAGAAAAGGGGGACCATCAGACAAGAGAGAAGTCGCATTCAAAGCCTCAAGAAAAGGAGATTACAATGACTCAAGACATATGTCGGAAGAAGAGGAAGAATCAAATTTTGTCAAGAACCTTCAATGGGGTTCTGGAAGATTCAGAGGTAAGCTACCTTTCAAATGTTTTGCTTGTGGAAGAGTCAGTCACTATGCTGCCAAGTGTCCTCATAAAGATAAGCTTGACAAAGGTAAGGAACTAGTTAGATGGAACAGAAAATAGAATGTAAGTAAGAAGAGCTATTACACACATGAAGACAGTGATGGAATTTCAAATAGTGATGAAGATGAACAAGGTAATGATTATATACTTTTGATGGCTTTTGAAGATGATGATTTTTTGGATGCCATAGATGAAGAAGGTCTTTATGAAGAAATTTCTAAACTCAAAATTTTCTTAGAAGAAAAGAATATGATTATAGATACTCTGACATTCCAACTTGCTGAAATGGAGAAACACAATGAAAAGTTAGAATGTGAAATTGTGGGACTTAGAAAGGACATTGAGAAAACAAAAGCAAGGAAAATTTTAAGGATGGAAAATTTTCTTGAAGTTTAAAACATTGGCGAATCTCACTAATCCCTAATATGAAAATTATAAATGTTTATTGATATATTTGTAAAATTATTCAAATTTATAATTATTTTATATATAGTCTCTATATAATGTTGGCGATTTTTAAGGTAAAATAATTTTATATTCTAAAATTTGGGCGAATCGTCTTTTATAAAATTGGAAATTGGCGAATCTTTTTTGTGGAAAAATCATGGAAAATTAGCCCATTGGGCGAACATTAGCCCCTAAAATTTTCCATGAACAAAAGCTCTTAATCTTAGATTTGCTAAAGGATCTGAAACTTTAGATGAGATTATCAAAGTGCAGCGTTCTCCTCTAATCAAGACAGGTCTTGGGTATACTGAAGAAACACCTCAAGCACAGAAGCCATATACCTCCAAAAGTTATCTTGAAGCTACAAGGAGAAGTGAACATGTTGACAATCAACAACAAAGGCACAATGAAGATCACCATGTAAATCAGGGACAATTTACTTCAATAATGAATAGAAATCACCAAGTAAATCGAGGGCAATCTACTTCAAGGATGAACAGAAGCTACAACCAACCACAAGTAAATCATTCTCAATTTTCCTCAAGAATGAATGGCTATTACAATCGTCTAGATGGAAGGTTTGATGATCGCAGGAATTTCTTCAATGGACAATGTTTCTCTTGTCATAACTTTGGACATAAAGCAGCTCAATGTGTCGCCTACAAGACCATCATGACCAGAGAAGCACAAAATCAAAGGAGTGTGACTGGAATCATGAAAAGAACCTACAATAACTTTTCTACTCTTGAAAATGAAATAGAATGTTCTATCTGTAACAACTTTGGTCATGAAGATTCTGAATGCAGGAGTAGGTTTTGGAAAACAACTCAGAAGCAGCAAGCTTCATTGATCCCCAAAACGTGGAGGAAGAAAGAACCGCAATGAGAAAGATGTGGCATGGCCTTATATGCGGAAGGGCAAGAAAATCAGTGGTACATCGACAGTGGATGCTCGAAACATATGATAGGTGATAAAGAAAAACTTCAATCATATAGTGCCTTAGAAAAGGAAAAGAAGGTCTCATTTGGAAATGACACCCCTGCATTCATAAAAGGTAAATATTCTGTTCTTTTGAAAGAAAAGATCAAAGCTGAGAATGTTATGTATGTTGATGGTTTAAAGCATAATCTATTAAGTGTCAGTCAAATGTGTGATCAAGGAAATGAGGTAATATTTCGATCAAATGGATGTATTGTTCGTGAGCTTGATACAGGAGAAACAGTGATCAAAGGCATAAGAACACCAAATAATTTATACATACTCAAGGGAGGACAACAACAATGCTATCTAAGCAAGAATGATGAACATTGGATATGGCACAGAAGATTGGGGCATCTAAGCTTCTCTCAGATAAGGAAAGCATGCAAATATCAGGCGGTTCGTGATCTCCCTGACATCAGAATTCCAGACAATACGATATGCAAATCATGTCAGTTTGGGAAGCAAACCAGAACTAATTTCCGTGAGAAGGAAGGATCAACTAGTAGGCCACTTGAACTTGTCCATACTAATGTATGTGGTCCATATAGGAAAAGGTCACCTCGAAGAGAAGAATACTTTATATTGTTCATTGATGACCTTTCCAGGATGTGTTGGATAGGACTTATGAAGCATAAAGACGAATCTTTCGAAAAGTTTAAAGCATTCAAAGCCTTGGTGGAAAATGAATCAGATCGCAGAATCAAATGCCTCAGGTCTGATAGAGGTGGGGAATTTACCTTGAATGAATTTTTTGATTTTTGTGAAGAACATGGAATAAGAAGAGAATTCTCTATTGCTAGGACTCCTCAGCAAAATGGAGTAGTAGAAAGGATGAACAAAACAATTCAACAAATGGCTCGAGCAATGCTTGATGATTCTGGGACTCCTGCAACCTTCTAGGGTGAAGCTGCATTTGCTGCCATCACTATTCTCAACAAGACAAATGTCTAGGTGTACAGCACTCAAACTCCTCATGAACTTTGGTATGGTAAGACTCCCACAATAAAATACTTCAAAATTTTTGGAAGCAAATGTTACATCAAAAAGACTGATGAAAACCTTGGTAAGTTTGAACCTAGAGCAGATGAAGGCATTCTTCTTGGTTACTCTCCCCACAACAAAGCATATAAGTGTTACAATAAAAGACTTGGAAAAATTGTTGAAAGTATTGATGTAGTGGTTGATGAAGAAGGAAACATTCCAAGGCAAGTAAAATCTGAAGATTTCGAAGATTATGAGGACTATCCTTCAACAAAAAATCAGACTCATAATGAAGAAGAAACCCATGAGGCACCAGAAGAATAGATAAGGATAGAAGAAAAGACTCCATCCAGGTACATTCAGAAGAATCATCCAGAAACTCAAATTTTGGGGTAGAAAGAGGCAGGCGTACAAACAAGAAGAACCATTTCAGAAGCTTCAAGTTATCTAGCATTACTCTCCTCGACTGAACCACAAAATTTAAGAGAGGCATGCAAAGATGAATGTTGGGTAAAGGCCATGGAGGAAGAACTTGAGTAGGTTGAAAAGAATAACACTTGGGAGTTGGTTCCTAGACCAAAAGATAAGAATGTCATAGGAACAAAATGGATATTCAAAAATAAGCTAAATGAAAATGGAGATGTGATTAGAAACAAGGCTAGACTTGATTGTAAAGGGTATGCTCAACAAAAAGGTATAGACTTTGAAGAAACGTTTGCACCAGTTGCTAGACTTGAGGCCATAAGAATGTTCCTTGCTCTTTCTAGCTTTCAGAAGTTCAAAGTATTTCAAATGGACGTGAAGTCTGCCTTCCTGAATGGAGACTTGGATGAAGAAGTATATATTGAGCAACCAGATGGGTTTATTCTTGGAAATGATCCAAAACTTGTATGCAAACTCAAAAAGGCTCTTTATGGCCTTAAACAGGCTCCAAGGGCTTGGTATTATTGGTTGGATAAGTACCTCCATCAACAAGGTTTTACAAAAGGATCAACAGATAGCAATCTATATATAAAAATTGACAATGATAAGTTGCTAATACTTGTTGTGTATGTTGATGATATCATCTTTGGTAGCAATGAAGAAGACATGAGTCAAAATTTTTCCTTGGTGATGCAAAAAGAGTTTGAAATTTCCATGATTGGTGAGCTCACATATTTTCTTGGTTTACAAGTCCAACGAAACAAAGATGGTATTTTTCTATCACAAACCAAGTATCTCATGCAGATCTTGAAGAAATATGGGATGGAGGATTCGAAATCAGTATGTAACCCTATGGTAATAGGATGCAGCCTCAGCACAAATGATGAATCAGCAACAGTGCATCAACCAACCTATAGATCCATGATTGGTAGTCTGCTCTATCTAACAGGTACCCAACCAGACATTATGCATGCAGTGGGAATAGTTGGAAGGTTTCAGGCAAATCCAAAGGAAACTCATCTTCAGGCAGTTAAGAGAATTTTCAAGTATCTTCAAGGAACTCAAAAATATGGCTTATGGTATCCTAGAAGTACAGATCTCACACTTCATGCATATACAAATGGAGATTGGGCGTGGATGACAGAAAAAGCACTAATGGTGGTGCATTCTTCATGGGTCCTAGATTAGTATCTTGGTTCAGCAAGAAACAGAGTTCAATTGCATTATCTATAGCTGAAGCAGAATATGTAACTGCTACATCTTGCTGCACACAACTCCTTTGGATGATACAAACATTGCAAGACCTACAAATCACTTGTACTCCACCTATCTCCATTTATTGTGATAATATAAGTGCAATCAGTATTTCAAAGAATCCTGTCATGCATTCAAAGACTAAGCACATACCTATCAAGTATCATTTTCTCCGGGAACAAGTGCTTGAACAAAAGGTTAAATTGGAGTATGTTCCCTCTAAGGAACAAGTTACTGACATAATCACCAAACCATTGCCTCGAGAGACTTTTGAATACCTCAGACAGAAGCTGGGGGTAGTTGATGCATCATCTTGCTACTGAATCTTTTCTATTATAGGGAAAAGTGGTTGTACGCGAGTTTCATGAGGAGGATCCACGTACATACGCCAGTTTATGAAGATACGTCACGCATATGTTGGTTTAAAGAAAAACAGTGGGCTAGCTTCAGGATGAAGAGTCTGATATAGGTCTGGCAGAGACCATCTGGCACAGGTTCAAGGGGAGCATATACTCTTCTAATAATGCATTGTTGGCATTATCTTAGAAGATCTTGGTTTACATTCACAGTTTTTTTAATTTCAGGTGGAACAGGTGCATGAGGAAGAGCATGGTTGCTGGTCTAAATGATGATTGAGGGTTATGATGATTGATGATTGACAGATGCTAGTCTTGCTATAGATATTTTGTCTCTATGTCATGTATTTATTTTCTTATCAAGGCCATGTAATGGCCTATCTTGGTTTCCCCACTATGCCTGGGATGGATGAAGTAATGTTCTTGTTGTTATCATGTGTAAATTCTTGGTGTATCCCCACTTGGTTGGGAGATGGATGTATGTATGAGTCTTTGGTGATAGGAAGGTCATTTATAATGTATAAAGTCATGTTTCTTTTGTAGAACATCTTCTTGCAGACCTTGCCTATAGTCAGGGGGAGCTTGGATAGCACAGCACAACAGAGATTTCAGCATGTATTCAGGGGGAGCATAACCCTTTTCCCTTGATGTCAAAGGGGGAGAATGATTTTGAGTGACTTAGGGTTTCCATCAAGTCCAAAGGGGGAGATTGTTGGCATTATGACATAGGTTTGGCACTATGGCACAGGTGTTGTCCTTGATGGCAACTCACTCAAAAGGCAGATCACAGTTCAGGCTATCAAAATGAAAGAAAATGAGGTATACGCAAGTTCCTCTTAACAAAATCACGTATACACGCGAGTGTACCGATCAAAAGGCGCGTATACGTATGCACGCACTTTCATGCAAAGAAAAGCACGTACATGTGGGAAAACTTAGGGTTGGTCCATGGTATTTAGTCTGACATATTTGAACCTATGGTTTTGGTCCTTGGTATTACATCCAAAATGTTGAACCCAGATATTGAGTCCCTAGTATTGGATCTCTATGGTTTTGGACCATGGTTTGAGTAAGGCCTAAGTCTATAAAAAAAGGGAAGGAGATCATTTGGCAAGACAATTAGCTAAAGCGTTGAATATCTTATGAAGAGGAAGATCTAGAATACTGTCATTGGGCTATGGTGCATAACTAGATCTGAATCAAGGAGGAACCTGAGCGCAAGGAGAAGGATAAGTTCTATTAATGGGTCAAGATCTTAAGGCGGTTTGAAGAGAACACATATGAATCTGAATATGGAAATGAAAAATTTTTATTGATTAGATAATACGGATTCACCCCCCCGCTCTCAGTATTATTTCCAACACAAGATGCTCCAAAATTTCTTGAAGGAAGTCCTGTAAAAATAAGTAGGAGAAGGAAGACCAGCCTCATCATTCAAAACGCCCCTGAAACTGCAACATAGAAAAGCGATGAAGAAGAGCCAATCTCTGAGAAATTAACAGAGATCAGAAAATAGACTAAGCAGAGGAGAAAAATTAAAGAGAAGGTTGAAGAAATCCACAAGGATATTCCTGAACCTTCATCACCTAAGGAGGATGAACAACTGCTTTCTGAGAGATTAATCAAAATCAGGGATCAACTCAAGAGAGATAAGGAGAAGGGAAAGAGGAAACATGTTATAGAGGAAGAAATCATAGGCTCCCAAAGTTTGAGGAGGAGTTCTAGACTCAGGGGCAAAGTGAAGAAAGCAAAATCAAAAGAGACCTAGTTCATAGATTTAGAGGGAGAAACTCTAACTCAGTCCCCTGAAAATATTCCATATGAGCAAAGCCCATAGAACTCTCCTCCACATAACTTTGAGAGTAGCCCAAGAAGAGCCTCCCCTGGTATTGATCTAGTCCAACAACAAATTTATGACTACATAGAGTCATTGGAGAAAAAGAGTACATCACTAGACCCAGGGACTTCAGTGAATCCAAAGTAGCCTGCCACCTCACAAGAAACTTTAACTATCTCCCTTAAATAGGAGATCTATGAGCTAGGAGTTATAAATAGGCACATCCAAAGACAAAATGAAGCTTTAAAAGAACAGAACAAGTTGGATAAGATTATCCATCATAACATTATGCTTCACTTGGGTTTATGGCACAAGAAGAACAGAAAACTAAAAAGGAAGAATAAGAAGCTAAACAGGGCACTTATTAATCTCAAGTATAGATTTCTCATGAGGAAGCCAAGGATGGCAGTTGGTGCAAAGAAAGGCAAGAAGAGGAAGTTGGATGTTTTGGCTGAAGTATCAGAACAAATGCAGTAGAAGGAGAAAGTTCACAATTTTGATTGCATGGGGACATGCAATAGTCTAGTAGTGGGGGTATGTTGAGCTCCAAAACTGCCCTTTCCTTAGCAACTTTTCTCATCCATTCTTCTTTTCTTTTCCATGAAAAATGCATCCTTATCATCAATCACCATTATACATTGCCTCAAGGAGAACATTTTAATGATTTACATGTTATACTTTTATGTTTGCTATTTGAATAAGTTTTTGTCTTTTAGCTACGGAATGCAGCCACATTCTACAGCTAATCGGTTGTTCCGCAGCTACCTCCACGCTTTTGCAGGTTCCAAGTGTCAAGAGGGAAAAGTGACTACATGGGTAGCTTGGAAAACATCAGGGCATGGATCGTGTCCTATTCACCTAGCCCAATTCGACAAGGAAGACTCCAGTCAAAGGGAAGTCAAACATAGAAACCTAAGGCAAACAAGACTCTGTTTTGTACACGTTTCTCAGTGATGGGGTACGAAGCAGTTTCCTGAGGCTACGAACTTCATCAGCCACTTGTGCAAACTAAATCCAATAGCCATTACCTTAGATTTATGTCTCCAACAACTAAGGAAGAGGATTCTGTGAACTTGTCTACCTACATGTTTTGCTGTAGCTTATTTTTCTCCTTAAAACAGTTGTATAATTTCTCTATAAATACCTGTGTGAAGAACACAGAACTAGTTCGATTTTGGTTATGTGTTAAGTTCAAATTACCACTTTGTAATTTTGAGAACTCATTCTCTGTTTTTAATATGAAGACTCTATATTTCATGGATACCTGAAAGTCTTTGTTGGAGTGTTGATTAAGTTCATTTAACCTCAGCAGTTGCAGAGGGCCCCTACACTGTCTAAGGTTACATTTCATTTTTGTTTTGTATTTCATAGTTGAATTGTAAATTTATTGTGTTTTTCCATGATGTTTATAACCATTTTCTAACTTTGTTCATAATGTAGTTTTTGTCATCTTCTTACTAACGCAGAACAATTTTATTTCAGTTTAGAATAGTCTTTTGGTTTAATTTCTTTTCAGTTCTTCATCAGTAGTTTGAAGTTGAGTTCAGTAGTGTAGAGTAATTATTTCATTTGTTGTTCATTAGTCTTTAAGTTCTTAGTTAAAATTGATCAGTGCCATTTCTATCTTGTCATTTCATTACTAGTTTAGTGACTCATATTGTAAGTGAATATTTCTAAAAAGCCCTTCTGGTTGATGGTTCATCTTAAACCAAGTGGTTGGATATTTCATTTATGTAATGAGTCTTTTCCTGCACTTTTGTATTTAGTTTTTCTTAGAACAATGAAGTATGGAGTTCCTCAAAATGTTATCACAAGGAGGTTGTTCTCCCAAAATTGTGTAGCAGAGTGACAAAGCATTTCATTTAGTTTCCATAGTAGATTAGTTGCAAATTCATTTTCAGTCATGCTTTCTTAGAACAATGAAGTATGGAGTTCCTCAAAATGTTATCACAAGGAGGTTGTTCTCCCAAAATTGTGTAGCAGAGTGACAAAGCATTTCATTTAGTTTCCATAGTAGATTAGTTGCAAATTCATTTTCAGTCTTAGCATTTCATTTAGCTTTGCTGCAATTTCATTTTCAGTTTTTCATTAAGTTTTGATTCTGCCATAGACTAATCAGTAGTTGTAATCTCACTTTCAATATTTCATTTTCAGTTCTATTTTCATAATAGATAGTTGCAATTTCACTTTTAAGTTCTTTTAGTTCATGATTTGGAACAATAATAAGAGTAGGAAGAGAAAATCTATTTTCATTTTCTTGGTTAAAACTTTATTTCCAAATCTGGCTTAAAGCACTTTTAGCTCTCATTTCATTTCTTTAGATTCTTAGCAACAGTAGATTTAAAATTTTGTTAAGTACATTGCAAAACATTAGGAATTAAAAGATAAAACCTCCAAAACAACAGAAAAATAAAAAACAGTGAGGTAAGAAGGGTCATCTAGCACATATAGTGCACTACACTTCATCTGTTTACGATACCCGAATTGATAATTTATGTAAAGCAATTTAGGACACTAAATTGACCAAACACCTTGCTCATCTTATCAACCAAAACCATGATGGAGTCATGCTGCTTCGAAGTCCTTGGAAACATTGTAATGAAATCCATGGAAATGACCTCCTATTTCCACTATGGAAGCAAAATAGGTTGTAACAAACTAGGTAGGTTCTTTCACTCACCTTTCACCTGCTGATAGTCTAGACATCTAGCAACAAAACCTGCCACTTCCTTCTTCAAAATTTGCCAATAGTATAACTTATTCATAGTTTTCAACATATTCTCATATTCTGGGTGACCTGAATATGGATTGACATGAAACTCCCTCAAGATAAGATTCTTGATCTCACTGTCATCCGACAAATAGATCTTGTCCCTATATCTCACCAATCCATATGTTGTGAGAAGATAATCCACAACTTGTTCACCTCTACCCTATTATACCATGTTCTTAAGTTGTTGATACTTGTCTTCATGCTACCCTCCTTACAAGACCCACTACTACAAATATGTCCCATGACAACTCACAACTGCAACATGGTTTACATGCACTCTCCTACTCAGAGTATATGTAGCCCTGTTCTCCTTTCCTTTAATGTATCCGATCTCAAATTCAAACTCACTAAGGGTATCCAACCATTTAGCCTGACTGGAATTCATATTAGGTTGGTCAAATAGATGCCTCAGTCTACTATGGTAACTCATCAAAATAAAGGTCCTTCTAAGAAGATAATGCCTCCACATCTTCAAGGAATGAATAACAACTGCCAACTCAAGATCATGGGTCACATAGTTTCGCTCATGCTCCTTTAGTTTCATTAAATCATAGCACACCACCTGTACCTCCTACACCAAGACTACACCAAGTCTTCTCTTGCAAGTATCTATACACACCACAAACTCTTTATGTGTATATGCAGTATTTAGAACTAGAGCATTTGTAAGCAATTATTTTAACTGCTCAAAACTAGCTACACATTCCTCTATCTATTCAAATTTATTTCCTTTCCTTTGCAATGATGTAATAGGATAGGAAATATAAAAGAAGTTCTCGATGAACCACCTATAGCAACCTGTTAGCCCCATGAATGATTTGACCTCATCTATATTCCTAGGAGCTACCCATTCCATGATAGCTCTAATCTTTTTCGGGTCCACTCCTATACCTTCTTTGGAAACAACATGTCCAAAGTAATGTACCTTCGTCAGAAAGAAGTTACATTTACTAAGCTTGGGATACAACTTATTCTCTCTCAATAATTTTAACACGACTATCAGGTGTTCTGCATGCTCTTCCTCATTCTTAGAATATATCAATATATTATCAATGAATGCTATCACAAAGTTTCTAAGTACGGATGCAACACATTTTTCATCAAGCACACAAAAGTAGTTGGAGAATTAGTCAAACCAAAAGGAACCACAACAAAACCATAATATCAACATACCTAGTCTGGAAAGACATCGTGTAGATATCCTCTTCTTTGATGTGCACATGATGGTATCCTGATCTTAGATCAATATTTGAGAATATTGCTTCTCCCTTTAACTGATCAAACACGTCATCAATCATTGGCAATGGATACATGTTATTTATTATCACCTTGTTTAGTTACATGTAATCAATGTACAACATGAGAGTAACATCCTTCTTCTTCACAAACAATACCAGTGCACCCCAAGGTGATACAATTGGTCTAGTGTATCCCTTTTCAAGAATTTCCTTCAACTGCAACTTCAATTCCACTAAGTCTGGAGTGCTCATCCTATAAGCTGCCTTTGATGCTGGTGTTGCTCCTAGTACTCAATAGAAAAATCCACTTCCCTGTGGGGAGGAAACTCTAAAATCTCTGCTATAAATACATCCTAAAACTACTGCAAGACATGATACATCTTTAGGACTTCTGCATCTGCAACATCCTTACTCTTGTCACTGGAAATATGAACTACAAGCATTACACACCCCTTTCTACAACTACACTTAGCCTCCATAGTTGTAACAATCCTAACCGATGTAGGCTTCTTCTTTCCTTGCAAGATTATATTTTTCTCGTTATCATATAGGAACTCAATAGCCTTGTCATAACAATGTAATTTGGTCCTATGGAGGTACAACCAATTCATACCTAAAATAATATTATCTTATCCCAAAGGAAGCACACTTATATGTCTTGATGTAAGCATACCATTCAGCTCAAATGCACAAGCTCTTAACCAATGTTGAACTCTCTTCTTAGTACTTGTAGCCAACTGTGCCAACCAAGACTCTGAATGCACTTCTTTTCTCAAAACACACTTATCCACTACTTCAGGATTAACATAACTATAATTGGATCCATGGTCAATAAAAATAGAAACAATTGATCACAAAGCTTACCTTCCATCTCAATAATGGATGCCTGGTGATTGGCTTGTCTATTTTCCACAGCTATAGAAATCCGAGGAATGTTTTGGACAACATCCCCAGCTGCCTGTGCCTCTTGAGAACTATAGATCTAAGGCCTGCCACCCTGGCATAATGGGAAATCCTCCTTGCAATGTTGTTTTCCACAAAACCAATACTGCAATGGTACCCCACGATCACCTCTATTCTTCTGCTCTCTAGGCTAAGGTCCATGTCCCTTCTCAATTGCATTATGATTCTTGTAAGGAGAAACATTTTATTTTTCACATGCATCCTAAGGTATTCCCTGCGTCGGTGGCCACTCCACTCTAACTTTCTCATTCCCCTTCAAATCACACCTAGGCTCAACTTTACACTTTGATTTCTCATAACATTGCTTCAATTTCCTGATTGCTTCCTTTAGTGATGGAGGCTCATCAGACTCAATCTGGTCTCTATATTCTACTGACAACCCACAGATGATCCTTTAAATAATTTTTTTCTCATCCTTGAGGTAAGGACATACCTCAACAACTCTAGGAACCTACTAGTATACTCATCATCTGTCACAGAACCCATCTGCAGCTCATAAAACTCCTTAGATCTGTCATCATAATATATTTCAGATGGGTACTTATTCTTGAAGAGTCTCTCGGACTCATCCCAAACAAACTCTTCTTCTTGAATGCCTCTGACATTCTTCACATCTTCCCATAAGATATATGTTGTCCCTTTAAGACTGAAGGTAGTTATTTTGGCTTTCATGTTCTCTGAATTGTTATGCAATCTAACTAATTTCTTCATCCTAAGAAACCATGCCTTTGCATATTTTGACTTCTTCATCACTCCATCAAGTGTAGGAGGCTTGACTTTCTTCAAATCCTCTGCAAAGTACTCACTTCTTGATCCAGGAGGATCTTGTTAGTTCAGCATGAGCGGAGTCTTCAGTGGTTCAACATCGAAGTGATCGTAAAATGATCATTGCTCGATGAGGTCTTGAACTTTATCAGCTTCACCAGTATTCGTCATCAGAATTCAATGTACGGTGTCTTAAGCTTCGACAAGAGGTTTATGGTTCAGGTTATCCAGTGTTGGTTTTCATGGTGATATGGTTTTATACCTAGATGTCGACATATGTTTTTCGTCAATTAAGCCAGGGTTTGGAGTGTCAGGAATGATCCACGGTTGTCATCTTCATGGTTTGTATGTCACATTACAACAAGTTGTATAAAAGGGTTTCTAGGACAACAAATGTTGTTAAGTCGTAACGTAAACACTAATACATAACCTACACCATGCATTAAAATACACTTAACCTAAGATATACAAGAGCTAACACCTAAAACCCTAACCTATACCTAAATCCATGTATTCAAAATACATTAAAATGCCATAATCCTAATTCCTAAACCCATTCGGGCTATTGCAAAACTTTATAAAAAATTACAAATGAAAACAAAATACAAACACAGCCTCAAACCACTGGTCATAACTGCAGCGGGACCGTAGCGTGTGAACACCGCGCAGTCACCGCGGTTAGACCGAAGTGGAAATGTTAGGGTAACCGTAACCGTAACGGCGTATAGATGTGAGCAGTAACTGTGGCAGACTATCGAGGGTTTCAAATAACCACAGCACCAGAACCACTGGAGCCCTAACCGCGGGTGTGTGAACACACGGCAATAGACTGAACAGTCGGTGGGGTAGTCACCAGAACTGCCAGAGCCCAAACTGTGGGGTTAGCTCATCTGTTCACATCCGTTGTCAGCTCCTCCGCCGAGTTAGCTAACCACTAATGGATTCGGCCATATCCAAAGTCTAAAGTGGGTTTATTGTTACAGTTTTTGTTAAATTAATTAACACAAGTGGCGAATGTCACTATGTGACATTAAAACTTAACCATAAACCCTAATTTAACCCCAAAATCCAGCTAGTTCATTCCTAAACTTGGCATGAAAGAGTTTGAATGCATTTGTAGGGTTATAAAGGTAGTTTGGTGCTTTGAAGAGAGGGAGAGTGGTTTTTAGTTTTGTATGTAGATTTTAGAGGATATAGGTTGTTTTGTTTTCAAAGTAACAGGAGCATCCGGAGTCAAAATTGGGAACCATGCAAGAGTTGGAAAGCTATTTCAGAGAGATTTCTTGTAATAGTGACCAGAAGTGCCTACGTGTACATCCATTCTAGTTAATTTTTTATGTAATCGACCTCCTCAGATTCAATCCTAATAAAGTAGTCACCCATATTGAAAGCGGACCTGGAGACGTAGTCCATTAGGGATGAACTCCGTAATCAATATTATTGTCTGGTATCATTGTGTATTTGCTGCTTTTCAGTTCTTTTTGCATCTTACTTATGTTTTAATTATGTCGTCAATTCATTCCTTTTCAAGAAGTTCTCACGGTTAAAGAACTTTAAGTTAACATTTACTTCACTGTTCGCATTAGTAAATTCTACTTCAGTTTAACATATGATCATTTCAGATCATAGAATTTGGTATCGGAGTAGGTTGTGTTTGTAGAATTTGTCAGTGAATGTTAACCAGGTCAAAGTTGCAATGTGGAGAAGGAACCCTTGAAGAGATTGATCTAGAGATTGGAAAATGAAGAGTCGTTCATAAGGCGACCATGACATGATCTGATGCAGGTGAATATCATGAAAGTAAGATGAGCGAGGAACAGTTTCAGCAAGCATTCTTGAGTATGCAGCAAATGCTGGGAGAAATCTATGAAGATAAGAAGGTGAGAGATGCAGCTTCTTCTTCAAAGACATTGAAGAAGGACAAAGGTAAAGGCAAGGCTGATAAACCTCCTTCACCTCCATCATATACATCATCATCATCATCATCTTCTTCTTCTTCTTCTTCTTCTTCTTCTTCTTCTTCTTCTTCTTCTTCTTCTTCTTCTTCTTCTTCTTCTTCTTCTTCTTCTTCGAGTGTAGAATCTGAAATAGAAAAGAAACCTAAGAAAACATCTCTTTTGAAACTTGATGTAAAATTTGAGTTACCTATTTATGATGGCGAAATGAATCCTAAAAAGTTAGATAACTGGATTAAGAAGTTATAAGTGTATTGTCATATTCAGAACATTTCTAATGATAAAACAAAAATTCAGTTAGCTACACTTAGAATGGGTGGAACAACTTTAATCTGGTGGGATTGTAAAACTCAAATAGATGTAAAGCGGAAAGGTAAAGTCATCTCTTCATGGTCTAAGTTTTTAAAAGCTCTTAAGAAACAATTCTATCCTTTAGGATACATGCAACAAGCTGTTATTGATTGGAAACACTTGAGGCAAGGTAAAGGGCAGAGTGTTAATGAGTTTAGAAAGAAAGCATTGGCGCTTGGTATTTCATTGGATAGACATGAAACTTTATTAAAATACATCAGCAGTTTACACTAATATTTGCAGCATACATTATTGATGTTTAATCCTGATGATTTTGATGAAGTGTGTGCTCAAGCCATACATAATGAATAAGGTGGCAGACCATTCAAATTTTCACCACAATCATCCAAAGAGTTGGAAATCAAGAATTCCAATGACAGTAAGGGGAAGAACAATTCCAAGAGAAAGAAATCAGCGATACCTCAGAAGGAAAGACCTACTTGTTCTCATTGCTAGAGAAACGACCATGATGAATCTAGGTGTTGGAAACTTCATCCAGAACTTAAGCCAATGAAGTTCCTTAAGGATAAGGATGAAAAGAAAGCAAATGCAGCAATCCAACAATTTATAGGCTTCAATTCATGTGATGAATGGAGGATAACTGCCATAGTTTCGACAAGTAAAGCTTCTGACACTGGTTCAAGTTCGAAAACTATTGCATCTTCATCAAACACAAATCTTTCAAATGAGGATAAAAGAGTTGAATTATTTAACATAAGGATAACTTCTAAGCACACAAAGATAGATACAATGTTTGAGAGTGGATCACAGGCAAATTTAATATCTAAATATTTAGTTAAGAACTTGGGTTTGGAGACACAGAATCATCCAAGACCTTACCCATTAATAAATCAACTCGGATAAAAGTCACAAAAAATGTTGATTAATATTTTCCATTACAGCTAATTACATTGATGAAGTGGAATTAGATGTGGTTCCAGTAGACATATATGGAGTTGTCTTAGCAATTCCTTATCTTTATGATCATGATGCAGTATTTTATAGGAGAGAGCATAAATATCACCTTAAGAAAGATGGGGTTGAATTTATTGTCAGGGCACATAAAAGTAAAAATCACTTGAATTTAGCTGTTGCTAATCAGATGAAATGATTAATAAGTTCAAATAAGAGATTTGTAATCATGTGTGTAAAGGAACAACATAAGAATCAACATGATGTTTGTTCAGGTTATGAGTCTCAGCTTAAAGATAATTTGATCAAAGAGGTAGAATTTTTTTTAGTTCTATTTAAAGAAACCAAATAACTTACTCATAAGCAGGGAATACAACATGAATTACAGTTGACACCCAAAACTCCTCTTCCTAATGTTAGAATAAATCAATTCAATCCAAGTTTGGAAGTTAACAGTTACAGGGATGCAGGTCAGTATTAGGGAAAGTCGGTGTTAAATTTCTCTTGTATTGTGTCACCATTTCATGTTTCAAATAGTTTGGAAGCCTCTTTTCAAGTGGATAGGAAGTCCATTTGTTTTCATATCAAAGCATTTTCTAAAGCAATGTCAAAGTATCCAATACATCTAAGGGAAACTTATGCATCAGGGGAAAGTGCTAATCAATGGAAACATCATTTAATAAATGAAGAAACAATGATTCAAATAAATCATCTGACATTTCAATACTTTCAAAATCAAACTAAGTTGCAGCAGTTTTCACATTACAGTTTGATGGGTTTATTGCAGCAAGTTCACTTAGTAATTAGGAATCAGGAAAGTATATCAAGTCAAGTAGCTGGTTTGATGTCAAAAATGTCTTTGATTGTCTCTGTCATTCCAAAATATATATTTTTAATACATGTCAATAGTATTGAACAATATCTTGTAGAGACTATTTTCAAAGATGTGTATGAATCACTAATTCATGGTACTTCATGGAAAGAAGTCAATTGCCATGTTCATAACAGGTTTTTTAACCATCTTCGAAAGTTTTGCATACTACAAATGGACAGAACAATTCACAGATTCAAAATGTGCTATGATCAACATCATCAAGGTCATCACTTTTAGGTGGTTAATCGAATGTATTGGTACATCATCAAGGCAAGGTGGAGAGTGAGGGAGCTCTACTCTCATCTACTATATGTCTAGTCAAAATGTTTGTGGTCCAAAAGATTTTAAGTGGAGAGGATTGATCTAGGAGGATCTTGTCATTCCAACATGATCGAAGTCTTTAGTAGTTCAACATCGAAGTGATCATCAAATGATCATTAGTCTATAGGTCTTGAACTTTATCAGCTTCGCCAGTATTCGTCGGCAGCATTCAATGTACGATGTCTTCAACTTCGAAAAGAGGTTTATGATTCAGGTTATCTAGTGTTGGTTTTCATGGTGATATGGTTTTATACTTGGATGTCGACATATGTTTGTCATTATTTCTGCCAGGGGTTGGAGTGTCAAGAATGATCCATGGCTATCATCTTCAGGGTTTGTATGTCACATTGTGGCAAGTTGTATAAAAGGTTTTTTAGGACAACAAATGTTGTTAAGGCCTAATCAAACCCTAATACATAACCTACACCATGCACTAAAGTACACTTAACGTAAGATATACAAGACCTAACACCTAAAACCCTAATCTATACCTAAATCCATGTATTCAAAATACATTAAAATTCCATAACCCTGAGTCCTAAACCCATTCGGTCTATTGTAAAATGTTATAAAACATTACAAATGATAAATAAATAAAAACACAATCTCAAACAGTTGGTCATAACCGCAGTAGGACTGTAGCGTGTGAACACTAGGCAGTCACCACGGTTAGACCGCAACATAAATTTTAGGGTAACCGTAACTGCATTGGCGTATACATGTGAGCAATAACAGAGACATACTATCGGGGGTTGCAAATAACTGTAGCACTGGAACCGCCGGATCCCTAATTGTGGGTGTGTGAAGACACGACAATAAACCATGCAGTCAGTGGGGCAGTCACCGAAACTGCCGCAGTCCAAACCACAGGGTTAGTTCATTTGTTCACATCCGTTGTTAGTTCCTCCACCCAGTTAGCTAACCACTAATGGATTCAGGAATATCCAATGTATAAAGTGGGTTTATTGTTAAAATTTTTGTTAAATTAATTAAAACAAGTGGTGAATGTCACTATGTGACATTAAAACTTAACCATAAACCCTAATTTAACCCCAAAAAGTCAGCTATTTCATTCCTAAACATGGCATGAAGGAGTTCAAATGCATTTGCAGGGTTATAAAGGCAGTTTGGTGCTTTCAATAGAGGTAGAGTGGTTTTGATTTTTGTATGCAGAATCTAGAGGATATAGGTTGTTTTGTTTTCAGTGTAACAAGAGAATCCGAAGTCAGAATTGGGAACTGTGACAGGAATTAGAAAGCTATTTCAGAGAGATTTCTTGTAACAGTGACCAGAAGTGCCTGCATGCACATTCATTCTAGTTAATTTGCTGTGTAATCGACCTCCTCGAATTCAATCCTAATAAAGTGGTCGCCCATCTTGAAAGCGGACCCAGAGACGTAGTCCATCAAGGACGAACTTCGTAATCAATATTGTTGTCTGGTATCACTGTGTATTTTCTGCTTTTCACTTCTATTTGCATCTTACTTATGTTTCAATTCTGTCTTCAATTCATTCCTTTTCAAGCAACTCTCATGGTTAAAGCACTTTAAGTTAACATTCAGTTCACTGTTGGCATTAATAAATTCTACTTCAATTTAACAAGATGCAAGAAGAAGTGAAAAGCAACAAATACACAATGATACTAGACATCAAGATTGATGACGGAGTTCGTCCCTGATGGACTACGTCTCTGAGACTACTTTCAATATGGGTGACCGCTTTATTAGGATTGAATCCGAGGTGGTCAATTACACAACGAATTACCCAGACTAAATGTGTACGCAGGCACTTCTAGTCACTATTACAAGAAATCTCTATGAAATAGCTTTCCAACGCCTATCACAGTTCCCAATTCTAACCTCTCTTGTAAGGACGATGGTGATGATGATGCTAATGATGTCTCCTTGATGAGGAACTAGAATGAAACCTATACATACCAGTCCTCCTGTCAAGTGTATCCAATGATATACCACCTCGAACTATGTCCCCTCTATCCAACCTATATCTTAACCGAGACCTACTACCATATGCCCCATTAGTTTTCTCTTCTTGTTCTTGACTAATCCTTAGCTATCCTTGTCTATGCAAGTTTTAAAAAATTTGAACGATCACTACATTGACCTCTTCCTACTTTTCTTGATCCCCTGCAAGTCTTTCCTGAGCCTCAACTAACCTTTCATTTTCTACCTTGCAACTTCTGATCTCTTCCCTCAAACTCCTCAATGTATCTGATATATCAAGAGAATACTCATATCCTTACTGCTCAAATGATATGTAGGGAGAGTCACGTGAACTGTTGTCCACCATTTTTATTGTCATATCTGATCCTCTACTTATGCAAGCATGCCATGTTAGATAAAGAAAATAGATACTGTAATCAAAATCACACCTCAACGATGTTCAGGGGAGGTTATCTCGTCTGAAAAATCAGTACAAATTAGCATGATAAATTTATATACATAATCATATCGATATATCGACATCATGCATGAAAATTCTAGCTACATACAATGACCTCATGAATGATAACCAAAACCATGACAATGCATGCATAACAACATGCATCTAGCCCATTCGGTCCAAGTGTTTGAACTATGTTCCTATACCAATTTGTAACCACCCCTCTAAAATTTACCCACAGTAACTATCATTCCAAGGTAAACATGAGATGAGGTCTACTATGACATGACCCAGCCTCCTATATTCATTCAAGATGTGGAATTGACAAACTGAAACTTTACCTACCTCCCTCGAGAGCTACAGGACCCCCAAGAGATAAAAAATCACTCTAGGTGCCTAAACCCTAAGCTAACTTTCCCTTTTAGTGATTTGGCCCCAATCACATGCTTGATAAGGCCTCCATGCAATTTTAGGACTCTAGTAGCATGCATAAGCCTAGAAGGTAGCAGCTGAAACCCATAATTTCCAATTCTAAGCATGAAACCTTAGAATCAGTGCCACCTTTTTAGGGGCTGACTCCCAACCACTTCCCAAAACTTAATGAGACTTTCTAGAATGATATATAACATCAAGACAAAGCCATTCATATAAAACTTAATCAAGAACTTGACCTCAACAGGCCTAACCATGACAATCATTTTTTCAAACATATAGTGAACATGAAATATAAAGGTCATGAATGCATATCTAAACATCGGGGCTTGAAACCTATGTAAGATTCACCAAGAAGGTCTGATTCCCTCTCTTAATAGCTGAAATAAAAAAATTTAGCTCATGCATTCATTAACAAACCAAATACATATCAATTCATGAGCAAGCCATATCTAGAGTATATAAAACATCCATGCTTATAACTAGAAAATAATCATCCTAGTAATTATGACATAACAACCATAAAATCATCATATTAACTAGTACAAATGCTTCATAGAATTCCCTAGAGAAACAACTCTCATTAAATGATGCAAAATCTAACTACATTATGGACTTCCATGTATCACCCAACCATAGATTGGGCTGAACCAAATCTTTCTTTCAGCCACTCATCACTATGCCATATTCCAAGCATGAATGTGGGATCCCATGGGTAAAACAAAGACATAAACAAACAAGAGAATCCATAGGTTAAACCACCTCCACCCTCACACTACCATGATCTCACCTAAATGGTCTCGACATCAAAAAACCAAACCAAGCTTCGATGCCTAAAAATTCCTTCACCGTCCCTTGAGGAATTTTCCTATCTCCACCCACTTGTTAAGGGCTTCCCAGAAAAAACCATCTCAACCCTCAACCCTTGGTTTTTTCCTAATACCACCTCACCCGGATTCAAAACCTTTCGAAAGTACAAAGATCAACCAAGAATGAATCCCATAATACCATGGCTATCCAGGAATTGGAAAGGAAATGATAAAACCACTGTCAAACCAAGAAACACCCATGCCAAGGACAAAAGTGAACCAAATACATAAATGCATGCACCATAAACTCACACTCTTGTTATGAAATCACACATGCAAACCGTTACTTGAATGTCCTCCTGCTAAAGCTGCTTGATTCAATCCTTCCTTTCTTGTCCTTTCCTTTCCCTTTCCTTCCTTCCCTTGTCCTTTATTTCCTTTTCCTTTCATTTCTCTCTTGCTTTCTTTATCGTCTTGGTGCTCTTATCCTCTTTCCAAATAACTCCAAATCCAAATTGAAAAAATGCCCAAAATTGATGCTCCAATGCCTTTTCAGTATTGATGTCTCTAATTTCTTCATTTTCCCTCTATTTTCCTTTGATTTCCTCCTCATGGAAACTTGTGACATTTTGTCTCCCATTTCTCCTATTTTCCTTTATTTTCATAAATAAATGCTAATAATTTCCACTTTTCCTTTCCAAAGCCTTTTCCAATGCCTTTTCCAATTTCCTTAGCCATAATAAACAACACGTAATGTCGACTATGGTGTTTTTCCCAACATTTAGGTTGGAATAAGTGTTCCATGACCTTGGTCTTATTTTTCCTTTATTCACTTTATTACATGAACTTTTAACCTAGGGCTATTGCAGTTACTACACCAATTAAACTTCCTGAAGGCTCATCTTCGACTCATGAAGAATGTGAATAATTATGATTTATGTTCTCCCATTTAGGGAAGGAAATTAATGAAATCGATGGTAGTATGTTGAAAAAGGTGGATTTATTAGGTTCTCAAGAAAATATTAAAAGATGAATTATGGATGAAATGGAAAAGAATATGAATGAAAATTAGGAATAAATACAAAAATCCATAAATACTATGAAAAAGGTTCTCTTTGAGAGGCTTACTAAATCGGATATTGAGATATAAGGAAATCATGAAAATAAGGAAAACCATTATTGTAGAGCTCAATCACCTAAGGGAAATATTTTATCACAATTGGGGAGCACAAATATTGAATCGCAGAACCATAATTGAGAATTTTCAATCCAAGATTTTCATAATCTAGGCTTCAAGTCAACACCAAGGAAATTCTACATTCTCAATATTGATATAAATAATTTTGATGGAAGTCATATTATAATATGGATATTTAACATGGAGAAATGCTTTGGTTTCTTATCTTTTTTAAGAAAAAAGGTTCATAACACTCTATCTACCTCATATAATCCATAAGATTTAGTCTCCATGGGGTATATGATATGTATTCCCTCCACAAAGCATGGAAATGATTATGCCTTTATGGTTGTTAATAAAATTTGTAATATGGTTATTTTGGAACCCTATAAAAAGAGTATCATAGCAAAAGTCAATTCAAAACTCTTCTTGAAGCACGTTTAGGTTATCTTTTTGCTACCATGGACCATTATTTCAAACAAGGACAATAGGTTCCCTAGTAATTTTTGGTCTAACATGTAGTCTATGATGGACACCAAACTAATCAAATAAACTATCTTCCACCCCAAAATAGATGGACAAATGAAGGTGTTCATCAAGATGATTATGCATGTCATATGAATATATAACTCCAAGTAGCCATGCACATGGGATGGTAAAATTCCATATGTTTAACATGGATACAATACTACCCTCCATAAATATATAGGCTACAAACCTTTTTAGGTATTCTTGAGGTTCCAACCATTAGCTCCGATCAAAATAGGTCTATATACAACATCCACATAGGGATATACCTTCCCTTATTAGTATTTCATAGATAGAGTATCCAAAATTATTTAATTGTTGTAGTATATTAAAAATAGGTTCATGATAGGCTATCGAAATATATTAACAAGTGACATGTAGTGATTCATTTGTTTTTTTTAATTTATTTTAATTTTTGTGTTGCTAAGTGATTGACATCTTGGGCTTTAAAAAATGTAAGGAAGCTAGCCTTGATTTCATTTTTTTACTTCTGTTGATTCTCTATAATATGCATAACCACATCAAAGCATGATTTCTTAAGGTTGCAGTGAATTGTTCCATTTTCTTATCTTCGTCATTAACATTGTTCACGGCCAAAAAAATTTCACAAACAAACAAACGTTTTTTAGGGTCTTTGTCACCCTCATAGAGGGGTCTATGGTTCAGTCCCATTTTTCTTGTATGGTAAATTGACATTCTATATGTTAGGCTAATAATTGGATGGTTGTTTCCATTAGTTTCATCACCAGGTTGACCATTATGAGACATGTTATTTTATTTTTTTTCATTGATGTCCTTTGAAAGTGATTCACCGGTTTGACACATGTTATCTATGTATTTAGTGAACCAACTCTCTCATGGTCATGACTCTTCATCAACTGATCTGTGCTTTCGACTTCCTCAACCACTATTAGTTGCTGTAAGGGGGGCATGATAGTGATATTATGGAGTTGGAGTACTTTTTCTATTTCATTATTTGGATGACCTTCATTGAGATTTTCAATTTCTTCATTCTTTCTTTGTTCTTCGTCAATATGCCAGACTCTAGGTATGTTTGAATATTTCTAAGACATTTTTTGAAGGAATTGTTGAATAGTGGGACTTTCTGTTGTTATGGTAGGAGTTCTTCTTACTGTTGGACCAGAATCATCAATTACCATAGCGTATACTTGCTCTCTAGGTGTTATGAGTAGATTATTATTCTTTGTTGGAGTGGGTGGTGTTGCGCCTCTCAACTCATCTAAGGATTCATGTGCATCTTTTCTCTCACGCTCTTGATTCTTCATTCTTTTCCTCTGGTATTCTTTTTCTCTTATTTTTTTCTCTTCATTGTGGTCTCTTGCCCCTTTTTTGTATGTCGATCAACTGTTTATATTTTTAGTTGCTATTTTGTTGGTTACTATCTTGTCTCTACTTTTTGGCAGTCAACCTTCTTCCTTCCATTTTTATTATTTATATTTACTTCTCCAAATTTACTCTTTTTTCCTCTTTTCGCTCTTTATTTCTCATGATATGTTATCCTCCCATGCCAACCCACATTAGTGTCAGCTTGCGGGGAAGCACCCGATAACCATGTCTATTTTCTTAAAAAGTAATCCCACACTTCCTTTGTGTCTTTGCATTTTGGGTCAAGGAAGTTTTGTCAGTTGGTTTTCTCCTCACACCACTTAATATTGGTTGGAGTCTGAAACGGGGATTGGTACTCGATGATATGTCCTGTTCCATTTTCAAGTAGAAACCTATGTAAGAGGGTGGGAATTGTGTAAAATTAATTGTCGTGTAGATCGTCGTAAAATCTGGCTTTAACATGTGCAACAGAAGTTTGGTCTTTTATTACGTGTTCTTCACAAAAAATTTCAAGAATCGACTCAACCCACTCGTGTAGGTTTGTTCGACCACCATTTGATAGTCTCAGCAGGAGTCAAACATCATTTTCGTTATGAAGTTTTTTCATTAGTGACTCAGTCAAGTAATTTCTTGATTTCTATTGGGGCACCTTCGATGAATTGTTCATGCATATTTGTGAAGAAGTTGGCTCTATCTTCTGTGATTGATAATCAATTCCTCCTTGTGTAGTTCTTAAGATTGTTATTTATTTTCATCTCCCACCATAATTGTATCTACTCTAATGTTAACATTTATGCTTGCATACTCTATGACTCAAGTTATGACTACTGACAATGGAATCAATGTTGCAATATAGGGTAAAGGGTTCATTTTACCAATAGTACATACATTAAGAAATCATAAGAAAAACATAATTAATTATATAGAGATACGGTAATGGAGAAACAATGAAAGAAATCTAATATATTATCTCTTATTAGCCAAATCAGAATTGGTACATTGGTATACGAGAAGATATATATAGATTTTTGGGACAATTACAATAGTCTAACTATACGATTAGACACCATAACTAATCCAACATTAGTTAGCACTTTACGACATTTATTGTTACAATGTGTATTTGATGATTCAACTCATGTTAGTAAGCTATACTGACTAGCTCCTTTAATAAGCTAGTCAGCTAGGTGGACTAGCTCCTCCAACAAAGCTCCCTGAAATACAACATTGGATTCTTGCAATCAAATATTTATATTACCCTTTGAGGAAGTTCCTCATAAGTGGTTACATTAGCATGTCCTAAGGTGGTAAATCCATGGTAGCACCAATCATGCACTTCTCCCTCTAAATTCAAGGTGTCCAATTTAATGGAATTTGCTTTAGTTACTTGGTTCAGCTAAAAATAAGTATCAAGTTTTTGGATCCACACCCTTCCTGTACATCTGGTAGAACCATCAAAATTTAGAAGGGTCAGCTTCCCAATAGTTCGATGCAATTATATTTTTTGTGTAGTTGCTCTTCCAATCCCTTTTCTCTTGTTACCACTTTTCAACAAACAAAAATCCTTTAAGGTGATTGTATCTTGGAACCCATCTCCCATGGATTGGTATTATTGAAAATAATCTCCCAAAGACATGCCCTCTTGATTTGTTGGTTCTGTTAGATTGGCAAGTAAAAAAATTCGGCTTAGTGTGTCTAGATTCTCTACTATAAATTTGAGGCAAGCTTTGGGGATTGGTTCTTGTAATATTATTACATGTCCCTCCTCCTTCTCCAACATATGAATCCCCATTATTGCCTTTGCTCCAGTTTTGTTGCCACATTTCTTCAACCATTTCCTTCTATCTCTTTGACAAGTCCTTTAGAGCTTCCAAAAGGCTATGAAATGTTACCTCTTCTTTATTTCAACCTATCATGTTGATCTCCTATGATGTAGTAAGAGATTATTCTTTAAGCAATAGTGAGTCTCGATTTGGATCTATTTGCAACTCTTTATCTTTTCTCTTGTACCTATTCCTTCAATATGTCACATTCTAAAAATTATATAAGGTGATGTTGATTGATACCACAACTTTCCAAGACCATGCTCTGATACCACAATAGTGTACCACGAAAAATTCAAGATTTTTTTTTTCATAAATTCAAAACTGCCTCTTTGAAACCTTTCTACAAACAATTAGCATGGAAATTATGGAAAACACCTCCTATAGAGATAAGTTAGTCTTTCTCCAAACATTTCATGAAAATAGTCAAATAAATAACATCATCCAAAATTCTGAGGAAAAATATGAACCTTATTGAGCTTGAGCTTCAATGATTTAAAATGAAAATTGAAGGAAAAACCCAGAACTTGCTTCATCTTACTAAAAGGAGCTAATTCCACTAAAATTATCACATTACAACACCTATAGATCATTTTCAACACATAACCTAGCCTCCTTGACCAAATATCTTGACCTCTCATGAAGAAATGCTACAATGCTTGTTTCTTGATATGCCAATGAATTTATGAACACTTAGAGCCAATACAAGTTCCAACTTCAAAAATTATTCTTCTAATAATAGGAGTCTCTGTTGATAAGGTTAACCTATGGAAATAGGGTACTTAGCCTTCGCTAAGAAATATATTAACCCCTAGAAATTTCCAAGATAATTTTGTGAACCTCCTGTAAATTTTGGCTTATTAGCCTTAGATTTATGAGCTAGAAAAAGTTACTAATTTTTAGAAAAGAATTCAACCTCCTTCAATATAAAAGTTTGGCACCTTTTTACTGATCCAAAACCTTGTTTTAAAAAAAATAATTATGTATTAAATTCATCTCATCCTTAGTGCATAAGATCTGAAATAAACTTGGTGAATTTAGCTGAGAAAACAACCCTGTATAGAACAAAATCAACATCTTAGGATATATTTGATTTTCTTGCACAAGTTGACTTATTTATGTTGTGCAATACGGCATTACTTCAAAGAATGTCTCGGACTTCTAACTGTGGACTCAAATATTGGCTCAAGGAAACCAATTCAGCCTTTGTGATAAGAATAGTTTTGACCCACTTTAATTTCTAGTGAATAATCCAACTTGACCCTCCTTGCTTGTGATCTAAGATGGATAGATTCGTTCCTTCTTCCTTTTTGCTTTAGATTTGGAGAAACTCAACCATCTTGAAGATAAGAGTTCTGTATTCCTGCAAATAAACAAGCTATGAAAGAATTCCTGCAACAAATTAAATTATATATTCAAAATAAACTCCTAAATCTAATCCAACTAGGGTGGAAAAAAATGTCCACCTAAATTGGAGAAATACTAGATAGGGTGGCAAAGAAATCCACCGAAACTAGTGGGATTTCGCTTGAAACCCTCAGACTAAAATTCATTTGAGCTTCTATTCTATGTCAATGAGAAATGATAGGATAGAATGATTATAAAAATAGCTCCACCCTCCTTTTATAACTTTTCATTGAGTTTTCTCTCATCTTCTAGATTTTATTTTAATATTATTTTGTTTATGAAGTCACTTTTTCTCCTAAGTGAATTTTTGCCCGCTTCTAATAAAATTACTTTCTTCCCCTTTTTATTAGTCATAATTTACCCCATTTTATTTAATAATGATCAAAGTTTTGGAAATTTATATGGGTCTCCTAGATAATTTTCCTTCTCGCTAGCCTAAAGGAGACAATTATGCAAGAAAAAGTAATGACTTGCAGCTCAAGATATAAGGGACATTACAGACTTCTTTAGGCTTGCATTCCTTTTTCCACTTTATATGATAGGGTTGCAGTTTTGAATATTTAGGGAAGGTGTCTCTTAGGTTTTATTAATTTATGTTTAAAATTCCATCTTATCCTCTTATAATAGTCTTCTTGCAAGTAATCATATACAACACATCTCTTTCTTGAGATTTAATATATTGCTATTCTATCTAGTTTGCATTGTTTCCATTTTATGTTTTTTTTTGGTATTTCATGTACGTCAATATATTTTTTTGTTTTTTTTATTATATATTATTATGCTCTTTGAAATATCTCTCTATTTATATATCCATTCATCTTTCTACCTTCCATTTCATTTTTTTTATATAATAGAGATCATGATTAGCTTATAAACTTGGTGAATATTGTTTAAAAAAAAAAACAAAGTTGAGGATTATGTTGGATGGAAGATAGAACAAGCATATAAGCATTTTTATAAAGTTTAAAGGATTAATAGATAGAGGTACATGAAAATTTTGAACTTATAAAATGGACTAATATTCAAGAATTATACCTTATGTTCATGCATTCATCACATGAACATTGTCTTAGTGATAATGAGAAGCAAAATTTCAATGTTATTACTCCTCAAAATAGAACATTAATTGAAAGAAAAATAAATGGGAGAATGTTATTAAGGCATGAATGAACAAACATTATTTCTCTTTCATAAAATTTAGAGGCTAGGAAAATGTTCTAGAACTATTGAATTGAATACTTTCAAATGATATATACATACATAGTGGGATATCTCCATTTTCATCATCAAGTTCAATTTTTCTATTTGAGATTTTGTCATCTTAACATTTTTGGGTTGCAATCATTGTGGACATTTCTAGTTGGATATGCAATTTTCCAAATATGGGCCAACCCCATTTCGAAAATAAAGAAAGAAAGAGACTGATATGATAATGAAAAACCCTTTTGGGTACCATTATGCCTTGAAATGTTAGAAACAAAAACAAAATACTTGTTTTTTTCTAGCTAGCATCCATTGGAATATTAAAAACAAAATCCTTGTTTTTTCTATGTTTCCTTTTGGATTCTACAACCAACATGTCACCCATGGGAAGTTATCTATGCTTTAATTTTCTCTACAGAAAAATTTAATTTTTCTTCATATTGTAGATGTGTTGGTATAGAGGAGTATAGGTCTTCATGGGAATTTTTTCTTTGAAATACTATTCTCCTTTTTCTATGGAACATTTCTCTCCTTTGTTGTAGAAGGTTTTTGTTCTTTGTTGTAGAACCAACTACTCTCTTTTTATGTGGAATATAGTTTTTCCTCACTTTCTACAAAATATTGTGTTCTATTGATCCACAAACTACCGCAGATGTTCCAATAAACAATTCATCGCAATAGATCTACTAAAATATATTTGAAAATCTAAAATCTACACTATGAGGTTTAATTTCTTCTTAGATTTATAGATTTGTTAATTATTGTATTATGCTTATGCATGCAATATTTAAAACATGAAAATCTCCCATGACTTGGGTGTGAGATGGCCCCATTGGGCTTGTCCTGGACTAACGTTTAATGTGAATCCAACATATTGCTTCGGCCACCCTCCAGATGCATGCAACACTTGGAGAGGTGGAGGTGTGCATGCGGAGTTTAATGGCCCAACTTTAGGGTGGAAGTGGTGTAAGAATAGTTGGAAAAGTGAGAATTTTGTCCAACTTGTTGGGTAAGTTAATTTGCAACCTTACGTTCCTGTGGATTTGGTTTGAGAGGGCGGTTCTAGGAAACTGGTGATCATCATTTTCTTGAGGTCTTGGAAGCATTCATTGGTATGTTTATGGTCTTAATTTATCACCTTCTGTTTGTATGGAGCAGTCTATTTGACATTCAACCTATGAGATGCACAGGTTTGTGCTTTGGGGTGATGGGAATTGGAATTGCCATAGGAATGGCCTCGCTAGGCTTCTGGTTGTCGTTGAGTCCATCATTATGTATGTCCCAGTGTCTATCGTGTATGGAACTTGGTTGTCCCGCATGGGTTCTTTCAATGTCTAGTTGATAAAGGGTTTTGGATGTGGAGGTTCCCCCTGCTCGAGTATGATTGAGCCATAAAAGGATTGGGTATGTGGACAATTTGGTTTGGTTCCACGACATGTAGGCTTTGGGTGTGCTTGAAGTCAAGCCTCATTTGTATGTAACACCAGCTATGTCCTTTGTTTTCATAGGGGCGAAGGTAAAAGAGCACTGGTGGACCATTTCAGGGTTAGTCCGGTCCTGTTGGACAGAGTCTATCAGGTTAGGCACTCTTTTTTGGCCAGGGGTCAATCCTGGTTTCAATGTTGGTCATGGTTCAATGTCTTTCACCATAGGCTCGCTTCTAGGCAAGGGGGTTTGATTTCTGTTGTCTGAGTTCTCTGTATGGAGTCTCGTCGGAAAGGGTTTGGTGAGTTGTGGACTTAGTGTAGTTGTTGGCTCAATTTTCTATTTAATTCTTTGTACAATGTTCAGTTGGTGGATTTCATAAACTATGGGAAAAGTGGCACCATTCTCTTATGTTGGTAATCAGTTGGTAGTAAGTTTCAGAGAGGGTTCCTTATTTGGTTGGTTTCATTTGAATTTGATTTAATAGATCTACAGTCTTGGCACGACCCTTGGTGTCGGGAACCCAAGATGCAACCCTATTCCAGTTGGTACCCAAAGTTAGGCATAGAGAAGCCTTTTTCAAGCAACAGGAAAAGCATGGCTTGGGCAGATAGTACAAGAAATAATGACTGTGGGAGCTGAAGCTACGGAAAAAAGAGGAAGGCCTCTTCGTCACTACATAACCAACCCACCTATTCTCGTGGGTTTGTTGGGGTGGGTCATGGACCCAAGATGAACTCTTGTATAATTCAGGAAGTGACTCAAGCATAACATGCTAGTAGTGCCAACCCAGTCAAGCAACTTATTGCAGTATGGGAGGCTAAGATTCGACAAACCAAGGAGGATTTTGAACTTGATATGGATGAGTGGAAAACTGTGATCCCTGGCACAAGCCACACTTGTGGCAGATCATCTCAATACAAGGAGGCAATCCATCTATTCTGGATGATGAAGAACATTCCACTGAAAGCTCTAGAGCAGTTTCCTTCTGACATGCATGTGGCCCCTAAGGTTCACTCAGATTACACTAAAAAATTGTAGACAATTCAGTTTCAATTATAGAAGCAGAGTGGTCATCTTAGCCGAATTGAGCAACATATCCCTTGCATACCCCATACGAAGCTATCAAGTTCCACTGGGAAGGATCCACTCCGGTGGATTTAACTGATGAAGAGTAGTGACATCGCAACCTTTCTTTTAATTTTTCATGATACAGTCCCACATTTTCAGGCTTATTAGCAATTATTTTTATAGTTATTTAGAAAATAGGAAGTACAAAGACTATCAGGTTTACATAGCATGGATGGTTAGACTTATCATTTTTTTCTTTTGGATGGCATATTTTGCAGTTAGGTGGCCAACAGATCTAGTTTCCCCCTGGGCATGTTGAGGCCACCTAACTCTCAGACATATGGATGTATCCTTCTTTATTTTCAAGTATTAATCTAAAGGTACCACCAAGCTTACAAAAAAACTAGTTAAAACATGAAAATAGATAATAGAAAAATAAAACTCACAAACCACAATGAACATGAGATATGATTTAGGAAACACTTATGGGAGAATGCCTAACTGGAAGGTGAGGCTACTCTAGTCTCTCACTCTTCGAATGGAAATGGATGCAAGTACAAAGGAGTGAGACTTGTGGCCGAAGGGCTGCAATAATGCACAAGCCATCTCTTTTTTCTCTCTCCCTATCCACTCTCAACTATTTTTCCCATGTATCAAACAAAATGCACTCAAATAGAATGGAACTCCTTTTCCTCCTAGGGCCCAATTATAGGACATCCTGATAGCATACTAGTGGTTAAGTTTGACTCCAACTCTTAACTAGAGTTAAAATATGGACTCTTATAGAGTCTTATTCATCATTATCATGTAGTTATCCCATTTTCCATGAATAATGGGGGTTGACGTGGCATTCTCTCAAATCATAGTGGTGAAAACAAGAAGGTCAATGTATGGGTGGCATAAGTTTTGCATACAAACTTTCTTTGAGGTGATTCTTTCACCATTGGAAAGGTATATATGTTTAAAATAGTGCTATAGGATGTAGCACTTAAAATACAATGATTTGTGCTACCCTCTCCCCCCAACAAACAAAACACCATTTAATGCCTCAAACTACATTCAAAATGTTTCAAATCCCAATTCCCAAAACAAGAACCCATTGGAAAAAATGGTCCAATGAGCTAATTCCTTCAGTTTTTCCACTTTGAAAGCATCAAGATGAATGGAAAAAAATATATTGATGCAATCTGGATGACATACAATGACAATTTTTTAATGGTTACAAAATATTTTGTTATATAGACACAATTTTTAGTCTATATAGAGGATTTGGTATAAACCCTAATTTTTACTACAAATTCTTCTATATTATTGTTGAGCCTAAAGGATCAAGATACACATTTATTGTATTGTCCTACTTGTTAGAGTCGATCTGGTCAACCCTCCGTCAGAGATCAAAGCTCTTTGTGCATTTCAATTTTAGGTGTCCCGCTTCATCCACTCAGCTGCATTTCGCTAGGGACATGTCATGATCTGACGGAGGAAGTCATGCTACTCATTTTCCCTCATGTCTAGCCTCTGCTGGTTCAGGTCTTGGTCCAAAATCAATCAAAGTCATGATAGTCAAGGTCTGGTCCTGTTACAGGACAGAGTCATTTTTTATGGTTTGGGTCTAGAAACTCATCAGTTTGGTCTCTGGAAACATGTCCAGAACAAGCCATGTAGGCCAGAGGGAGACCTTATACACCTACAGTGCAGAAAGCTTCATCATCACCGCAAGAGACATCGACTCTTCTTCAAAACTCTGTTTTGAAGAAAAGTCAAACAAGGTCAACTATGACAAAATTTTCCAAAAATTGACAGTTGACATTTTCAGATGCAGTCAAGGATTTCAAAGCCAGATGCTCCGTCATACAGTCCCCGCAAAGATGTGCCAAAGATTTCATCATTTGAGCCAAAATTTCAAGGAAAAAGTGAAAATCAGTGTGTTTAAAGGTCAATGAAAAAGTGCAGAACACAAAACATTAGAAAATGGGTTTACAAGGAAGAAAAAATCAAATCCATCTCCTCCAAGCCTATATATACTTGTTTTTGCCCAAATCAAATGGCATTGAGCTCTTGCATGACTTGGAGAATTACATTTGCAAAGGCGAAGTTGATATTGGGAGAGCTGGTTTCAGTGAGCGCGGCGCATACACCAGGTCGTGCGGCACACACACAGCGCGCGGCGCACTGGCAGCCAGCCTGCAGTGGAAAATTTGCAAGGGCGCGACGCATATAAGGCACACGGCGCACTGGGAAGAGCACGCAGCGCACACAATCCAGCGGCCCAAAAACGGTGCCAAAACACTTCAACAGTTGGGAAAGGCGATCAAATCGACAGGTAGGCCTTGTGACATCCCCGCCCATCAAATTTTTGTTAAGAATATGCTATTTGTGAAGAGGTTGAATGAGATCCAAAACATATTGGCCATCCATGCCAATCATCCTCAAAGAAAAAATGATAATGGGGGTTTGTAAATTTTAAGAATCCACCAAGGATTTGTTTCCCCTCACCTTTTCCTCTCACTCCTCATCATTTTCACCTCCATATCCCCCATATCTCCTAAGAAAACCCCTTAAAAAACTCCACTAAGACCCATCCCCTGTTTTTCCAAGCAGATTGTGTTGTTTGACTGCGCGCGGCGCACACACAAGGTGGCGCGGCACACTCAGGGCGCGCGGCACACTAGGAGCCCGGCCACAGTGTTAACTTTACACTGGCGCGGCGCATACCCGGCGCGCGGCGCACTGGGCAAAGCGCGCGGCGCACAGGCCTGTGAGCCTAAAAAACCACCAAATCACCCAAATTCTTATGTATGGCCCTCATATTTGGAGAAGTGGCCCTAATACCTTCATCATTGGCATTTAATTCAAAGAGAAACATGTTATGTTGGCCATGAAATCGAAAAGCAAAATTTTTTTTTTAAGCAAACACAAAATGACACAAAGAGGGACAAGGAGCTAGGGTTTTGCTACAGTAACATAATGGCTTGACATACTCCTATCCTATCTCTATCTGCCAAATTCTCCTGGAGCAAGTTTTCCTAATAGCTACCCTAGCTACAGTGCGGTCCTATCCCTTTGTCCCCTTTACTCATATAGCTCAAAAGTTCCTTAACCCTACCCCATCAAAATCACACCCCAAACACTCCCAAATCCCTGATAAATTTCCCCTTTAAACCCCTATTCCCCTTTTCATCATTCCCCTCCTAACACTCCCCTGTTTTATTGTCCCCTTGGTAACAGATTTTCAGAGCACTCATCAGTGTCATTGGATTCAGAGGGCAGCGAAGAAATTCAGGGTACAAGCAGCAGAAATGGCATCAGAAGTTTCATCAGATTATGAGGGGGAAACTCACAGTGACACAGCCTCAGGAGAACAGGCTCCCTGGAGACCTAGGAGTGGCAGACATGTCAGGGATGAACCAAACACCCTCACTGAGTTGCAGGCATGCCCTCTCGCTATGTCTTGTTTCCAGCACTTGGCATGTTTCGAATTTTGTCAGAGGGTGGCAAATGTCAGAATTCATCATGAGTTGGCCCGCCTTTTTGCACTTCACCTACATGGAGGACAGTCTATCTTGGCAGGGGTCACTTTCACATTGACACCCGAAACCATATCAGTGGCAACAGGCATACCGAATGTTGGAGAATAGTGGCACAAGAAGATGAAGGTGGAGAGGGAACTTTATGAGCCTTACATAAAGACCAGTTGTTTGAATCAGCTCACGAGAGTTTTCCCATTCAGATTTCTGAGAGATGATTATGCTCCGCTCATGAGATTGATCATGAAATACTTCAGTTGTGAGGGGAGGTTTTCTCGCCTTTATGCCTATCACATCAGGTTACTCATGCACTTCACCAGGGTGTGTATGATGAACCTCCCATTTTTCATTTGCAGAAACATAGAGACGATGAGAAAGTTCATGCGACACAAGACCCCTCGGCAGCAGCTCAACAGTGTATATCACTTTGCTCTCATCCATATTTTGGTGGATCATCAGTTGGGATTGCAGGCCATTGCTTGGGAGGACTTCATCTCCCGTGACTTCTTCAGCGCTCCACAGGTAGTATCGAAGGTCAAGCATGAGGTAGGTGGTCCTTCTCATCAGCATGAGGGCCATGAGACCATTGTGGTGCCATTTTCCATCACATATCAAAGAGGCTATCTGAAAAGAACCAGGCCTTTGTTTGCAGCAGCAAAACGAGTGTTATCTCCACCGGGGGTGGAAGGGGCCTCGCTTCCTACAATCGGCAATACAAGTACGGGACAAGGGCAAGAAGCCCAAGCATGAGGAGGGGCCTTCAGGTGTGCCACTAGGTGAACGAAAGACCAGACTCATTCTCCTTCGTGATGATGATGATACAGATACACGTCCACAAAATGAACAGCTAAAAGAGATCTTCCAGGAGCAAGAGACAGAGATTCACTCCTTGACACTCAAGTTGGAGATGGCCAAGTGGAACATCAGGTATTTGGAGCAGAGGAACAAACAGCTGGAATACCAGCATGTGATCATGGAGCTGCAGAACATCCGTGAGGATCGCCTAACTGCCCAACAGAGGAGGATTGAATTCACTTCATTAGAGCGACAGGTTATGGATGATTGTGAGTTTGTTCTCGAGAGGGTCAACATGCACCTGGACAACATGTTGAACAAGGCCGACGAAGACAACACACTGCTTAGACACATGGCTCGTCATTATAGGGCACGAAACTTGAGTTTGAGAGCCCGAATAAGGAGTTTGAAAGCAAAACTGAGGAAAGCCACAAAAAGGGTAAAAAGGGAAAAAGAGAAAGATAGGCTAAGAATATTGGCTTAGGCTTCCTTGGCTCAGCAAGGCACCCCATAGAGAACTTCCAGCCCAAATCTCAAAAAGTTTGGGCAAATTTTGGTCACAGGGAAATTTTTTCGGCGAAAAACAGGGATTTTCTCCCTGTGCACCACGAACCCTGAGGTGCTAAAATTATAGCACTCCAATCAAGAAAAGGTTTGCATATTTGGATTCAGCATTGAAAAATACGTCTACTGGTGTCCGAGCAATAAATTTTGACAAGTTTTGGGTCTCCTAAAGGTCAAAAAATATCCAAAAATGGCCTCTCTGCCACTTTTTGGACACACAGAAAGAAGTCTTGTGAGAATGAATATTTGAAGGGGAAAATGAGCACCAAATTGAGAAATTCTAGTGGGGTTAGAAAGTAGACAGGCCAAGCTTTGAAACGCGTCCACTTGGGCACATTTGGACACCTGAAAGTGCCCCAAAACAGGCCCCGAAGTAGCGCGACGCACAGAGGAAATTTTGCCCAGTTTGCTCCTGTTTCACGAAATTTCGGGTCGCCTCCAAGTGCGCCCGGTCATCCACTCTTCGGTTTTTCGGCACCAAAGGCGGATTTTAAAGAGTTTCCTCTCCAGGTGGGCATCTATCCAAGTGGCAAAGAATGTAAAGGGTCACCACACGCCAAATGTCATGCTTGAGAGCGCTGCACCTGTAGTTGATGGTTGGCTCTCCATTTCCATTTCGAAATGATTTGAGTAACTTCCCAACCCCTGGGCATTCCATCTCTTCTCCACACATTCTATATATTGTATGCATTTTATTTGCAAAGGGTTGGTTGGCTTGTAACTTCTGAGAGACTGTGGGAAAGAAACTTTGTTTCTGCACTGTGTATTTTTGATAGAGAGTTTAATGAAAGGCAGCGGCTCTATTTCATGAGATTCTTGTGGTTGTGAGTGTAGGAAATGTGTTCTTATGTTCCATATGTATCTTTTTATGTTTCATAATTCATTTCATGTTTCATTTCAGTGAAATTTTCTAAGTGAGATTAGGTAGAATTCAATTTATATTTCTCTACCTGTGGGAAAATTTCATGTGCAGTGTTATTCTTCTGTTGAAAAGGATTCATGCAACCATGCCCTTTTCACTATCTTCAACGATCTTTCCATTCCGCGCCACCTTAAATTAAAATTTATGCGCTTCCCGCCTACCTTGCCTCACGGAATAATTTGTGCCTTCATTCTCAATTCTCTGTTCTTTGCTAAGCACCAGTCCCATATACATCTCAGAAGTTCAGTCACTTTCAAAAATCTTTTCCAAAATCCTTTTCACTTACTAGCCTAAGGTAAACATAGTATTGTAAGTCATCTCAGACCATTTTGCATATCCATTTGCTGAGTGTGACTCGGAGAGAGCCCTCTCCTGCTCTCGTAGGGCTAGCTACGAGACTGAGCGTGGTTTGTGGTTACCCTAATTTTTGCCTTCCTTCAGCCTAGGGCAGATTTAGGTGCTAACATAGTGGTGACCATACTGGGGACTACAAGTTGAAAATCAAATCCCCTTGTTTCATAAGAATTCTAGGCTCCCGGATGATGGGCTTAGGATTGGAAAGGCTGAATAAGTTGGTTGTGTCCCATAATTCCTCTCAATAGCACACTGGCTTCAAGACAATATACCAGAGCGAATCCAGATCCAGATCCTCCTCACATTTATGAAAATCCCAATTTGATCCCAAAACTCCTTCGTCAAGAAAGCACCTTCACTCCCATATTCAAATCCCCTTCATGTCCCGACATTTTTGAATACCTTGAAGAGTTTGAGTTTGACGAATGATTTGAGATATCTTTGTTTGAATCTAAATCCGAAAGGGTTGTTGATTACATCGTCCCCGACCCTAAATTTCTTGTAGACCTTGATACAGAAAGAGCTAATAGATTAATTGATAATTACATTGCCACACAGCCCCAAACTCCAAGTGCAAGCCCCTTGCAGACTGTGCACACTCCTCCAACACCTCCAAGGCCAAATCCACCCAGAATGATGGCTGCCCATTTTGCTCCTCTTGTTCTCCCCCAAGTCCTAGATGACATGCCAAATGATTATCAAAGTAAGATTCTGTTTTTTTATGGCACTCCTAACGGTGTTACAGCTCAACAACATGTAGACAAAATGGCAGACTTCTATGAACTTCATGAGATCGATGCGGAGAACGTGGCAATGAGGCTCTTTGTACAAACATTTGCAGGTGATGTGAGGAAATGGTTCAGAGGTTTGACAGCTGCAAGTATCACCACCTTAGCTGAGCTACAAAGACAATTTTTGAACAGATGGGAAGTGAAAAAGAATCCCCTTCAAATTCTGGCTGAGTATGAGCAAATCAAAAGGAATGCAGGTGAGTCGGTCCAAGATTACTATGTTAGATTTAATGCAGTCTACAACGACATCCCAGATCATCTAAATCCACTTATGGGACTAGCAATGATGAAGTTTCCGGATGGTTTTGATGCTGACATGGCGTACCAATTGAGAGAGAGAGAACCGGCTACAATGGAAGATATGCAGAAAATTGCAGTCAGCATTGAGGCTAACCTGCTGTCCAAAAGAGCAAGAGCGAAAGCAGAGAAGAAAACCACGGTGAAAGAAGAATCTTCTTCCATGGATCAGCTGCTCAAGAAGGTAGAACAGATGCTTGAAAGAGTGAAAATTGACAAGCCTGAGCCACAAGTTAGGAATCCTAACTTTCGCGGCCAACAGCAGCAGCCACAATATAGGATAAGACAAAGAGATCAGCGAAACCAAGAGCAGGCAGCGCAGCAGCCCATACAGACACCTTTGCAGCAGAATTTTGTGCATGGACCAGAATCAGATGAGGAAGGGAATGTAATAGGCGAGGAAAATCACCTCTTCACTCCAGATGAGCTGCCTACTTACATCACCGAAGAAGAAGAATGTGCAGTAAATTCAGCTACACACCGAGACACTGATTTTATTCTAGCTAATGAAACCGTGTTGGAAGAAGAGTCAGAAGAATACCAAAGAGGCTATATGAATGCACTATCCACCCAACAACAGCGATATTCACTGAGGAATAGAGATGTACCGGTCAAAACAATTCAGAAAAAGAAGGAGGATGAAACAACAAAGAAGGATCCATCAGCTACACAAAGAAAGGGAAAGGAGGCAGTGGTCCCAGAGAGCAGCAAATCGAAATCAGCAGAACAATCACAGCCATCAGCCACATCAAAAGAGAAGGAAAGAAAAGAGATCCTAGTCAAAGAGGTAGAAAAACTCCCGCTTTCAGCCTAGAGAATGAGATTTGTAAGCTAAAGGTATCCATCCCTTTGACTGAAATCATGAAAAACAACAGTTATAGAGGATAGATTTCCAAAATGTTGAACTTGGACCCAACGTCTGACATGGTAAATGTGGAAGATGATCAGCCTAAAATGATTTTTGGGCTAGCAACAAATGACGAGTCTCCCAAGAGCGAGGTGCCACCCTTCTACATCAGTTTACGATTACATGACTTTGTGCTACGTAACGCCATGTTCGATTCGGGAGCCTCTCACAATCTCATGCCCAATTCTATCATGGATAAGCTTGGTTTAGACATCACTCGACAATATCATGATCTCTATTCATTCGATTCTAGCAGAGTAAGGTGTATAGGGCTCATCAAAGACTTAGTTGTGAGTTTAGATCAGCTTCCTATGAAAAATGTTCTGATGGATGTAGTGGTAGCAGACATTCCTCCAAGGTTTGGCATGCTTCTTTCCAGGTCTTGGGTGGAAAAATTGAAGGGGACACTACAGCTGGATTTCTCCTATGCGACAATCCTGGTGTTTGGACAAATGAGGAAGCTATATCGGGAACAAAAGATGAAGTATATGATCACAAGCAAGGAGAAACCGATCAATCATCCTGTAAACTATGTACATACAGATTTAGAGTCTTTTGTTTTGTTTTCAGATAGTTTAAATGAAATAGATAGTCAGATAGTAGAAGCAGATGACATTCCAGAGATAACAGAAAATTTTAGAGAGATTTTGAAGAAAGAAAGACAAGAAAAGCAACAAGAGATTGGGCAATCAGTTGAAAACAATGGACAGCAAACAAACAATGGATAGCAAAAGGATTTTCAGCACTTGCAAGAAGAAGAAGAAGGCTTATGGACCATGGATTTTGATGGAGCAGTAGGGAATGATGGAGTTGGTATTGGCATTTGGGTGCGTAGTCCTTTCTCCACCCCAAACAAAGTACCTAGCAGCGTGAGAGTTTGCTCCTACAAGCTGGCCTTCGAAACTTCCAATAATAAGGCTGAATATGAAGCTCTGATTACTGGCTTGAAAATTCTTAGAAAGTTGAATGCAAAGAGGATTTCAATATATGGCGACTCCGAGTTGGTAATAAAACAGGTCAGAGGTGAATATCAAGCAAAACATCCTAGGATGCGGGCCTATCGAAATGCAGTTTTGGACATCTTGAAACTATTTTCCGAATACACCTTGACATGTGTGCCAAGAATCCAAAATAGTATTGTTGATGCTCTTGCCAAGGCAGCGAGCAGCTTGAAGATCCCCATGAACTCCAGCAACAAATTTGAAATCCATGTCAAGCACCGTCCAACCATTCCTGACAATCAGCGACATTGGCAAGTGTTCCAAGATGATGAAGAGATTAAGGACTTTCTGCTCAACCAAGGCAAGTTCAAAGAAACCTTAATCGATGTGGAAAATGATGAAAGAAAAGGGAATGGTACAGAAGAAGCACAGATCAATCAAATGGATGTATTACAGCTGAAGAATAACATCATTCCTAAAGGCTTGATACCCCTAGAGGAACTTTTTGATCAGGATGATGTAGCCCGCAAGCCAACATTGTAGCCGACAGAGAAAGGAGTGGAAGAAGTCAACATTGGTACAGCTGCAAATCCAAAATTGGTGAAATTGTCCAAAGCATTGCCGCCAAAAATCAAGGACAAATATATCAGTTTGATGGCTTCATTTGCAGATGTATTTGCTTGGGATTATTCTGATTTGAAGACCTATGATACAAATATCATCCAGCACACCATACCTATCAAGCCCAATCAAAAACCATTTAGACAAAAGCTGAGAAGGATCAATCCAAAGTTGCTTCCATCCATTGAAAAAGAGGTAAATAGGTTGTACAAATCAGGTATCATTGTGCCCATCAGATTTTCAGATTGGATTTCTAATTTGGTACCCGTAAGAAAGAAGACCGGTGAGATCCGACTATGCATTGATTTCAGAAATCTAAACAAGGTCTCATTGAAGGACAACTATCCGCTGCCCAAGATGGACCATATACTTCAGCGAGTAGTGGGGGCATCTCGTATGTCGCTCCTTGATGGTTATTCCAGATATAACCAAATTTCTATCCATGAAGATGATAGAGATAAGACAGTGTTCACAACTCCATGGGGAACATTTCACTAGGCCAAAATGCCATTCGGTTTGAAGAATGTAGGTGCCACATTTCAACGTGCAATGGACTTGGCGTTTGCAAATGAGAAGGATGTATTTTTGGTGGTGTACTTGGATGACTTGACGGTGCTTTCAAAATCAGATGAAGAGCACATGCATCACCTAGAAATTGTCTTTCAAAAATGCAGGAAATATGGTTTATCGCTGAATCCAAAGAAGAGCTTGTTCGCCATGGAGGAAGGAAAATTACTTGGGCATATCATTTCAAAAGATGGCATCCGCATAGATCTAGCACGTTTCCAAGCAATTCAACAAATCGATCTGCCTAGGAACCAAAAGGAGATACAGTCAGTCAACAGTAAGATGAATTTTCTGCGTCGCTTTGTGCCTAATCTTGCGGAACACTTGAAAGAAATGACCAACATGCTTAAGAAGGACAGCCAGCTGAAATGGACGGATGAGGCTGTAAAATCTTTCAACTTGGTCAAATTGGCCGTTTCTTCAGCTCCAGTTCTAGTCAGCCTGGATTACACTCAAGATTTCATCTTGTTTTCATTCGCTTCTGAACACACTATGGCAACAGTATTATTGCAGAAAAGAGATGATCATGAAAGACCCATTGCATTATTCAACAGAGCTATAAGAGATGCAGCGTTAAAGTACAACATCATTGAGAAGCAAGCTCTAGCATTGGTGAAAGCATTGAAGGATTTCTGGGTATACATTCTACACTCTCACATTTTGGCCTATGTTCCTAATACTGCTGTAAAAGATGTTTTGGTGCAGACTGATCTGGAAGGGAGAAGAGGCAAATGGATCGTAGCCTTGCTAGAATACGATGTGGAGATAAAGCCTACAAAGCTGGTCAAAGGACAGGGGTTGGCGAAACTAATGGCTGAATCAAATTTGCATGCATTGGACATAAATCTGATCGCTGCCATGTCCGATGAGAATGAGGAAGGAACTTCAGTTCAGGTATCCGAAATGTTTGCTTTGTCCCCATGGTATTCTGATATAATATATGTGCTGAAAAATCTATCACCACTACCCGGCATGGCTAGGAACAAAGCGAGAACACTTAAATTGAAAGCTGCCAAGTTTTGTATTTTGAATTCTGCATTGTATTGGAAAGATCTAGGTGGCATTTTGTTAAACTGTCTGGTGGAAGAGGAGGCAAAGAAAGCCATGGAAGATTTCCATAGAGGAGAGTGTGGTGGTCATCTTTTTTGGAAATCAACAGCTAACAAAATTTTAAGAGCAGGGTACTACTGGCCTACTTTGTTTGCTGATGTGCATAAGATGGTGAAGCGTTGTCATAAGTGTCAAATTTTCGAAGGAAAACAGAAATTACATCCTTTGCCACTCAAGCCTATCGAAGTGAGCACTCCATTCCAGCAGTGGGGGTTGGATTTCATTGGGGAAATTCATCCCGCATCTTCCGGACAGCATAGATGGATCCTTACAGCCATGGACTACTTCATAAAATGGATTGAGGTAGCACCTACCAGACAAGCGACGGACATGGTAATCATCTCATTTCTCAAAAATAACATCTTGTCTCACTTTGGTTGTCCAAACAAAATAATCACTGATAATGCAACAGCTTTCAAATCGAAAAGGATGGTAGAATTTTGTCATAGATATCATATAATTTTGGGTCATTCAACTGCCTATCATCCGCAAGGCAATGGATTGGTGGAATCTTCGAATAAATCTTTGGTCAACATCATCAAGAAGCTGCTAGAAATTAATAAGAAGAGCTGGAACAAGAGGTTGGTTCATGCACTTTGGGCAGATCGAATCAGTCAGAAAAAGTCTATTGGCATGTCACCGTTTGAGCTGGTTTATGGTGTGGACACAGTATTTCCCACTTCCCTTGCTGCCCCGGTGGTCAAACTTCTTCAGGAGGCCGGTAGTGAGGAAGATCCCATGCAGAGAAGGCTGAATCAAATGATCCACTTGCAGCAAACAAGAGAAGAAGTTTTCCAAAACACATCCAAGTTGCAGGAGAAGATAAAGAAAATCTATGACAGAAAAGCTAAAGCGGACAAATTTCAGTTGGATGATGTGGTGCTGAAGTGGGATGCAAGGAATGAAGAGAAAGGCAAGCACGGAAAGTTTGAAAACTTGTGGAAAGGTCCTTTCAAAATCGCAGCATATAGAGGTCAAAATGCCTTTCTTCTGAAGGAAATGAACGGGGAAGACTGTCCTGGAGGGCCGATCAATGGTCGGCTGCTCAAGCGGTATCATTGTTGATCTATTAACGCTGCTTCCACTGTCATTGTAAATACCATTTCTATTTCAGTTTGGTTTCAGTATGTACAGTCAGTTTTTGTTATTCCAATTGTCAAGTTTGAGTCAATTTTTTGGTTACTCCTGTTTTGTAAATAAGTCAGAGTCTTGTGTTGTTTATCAAAATGATGACTCCATAGCCCAATGGACCAAGAGGCACTGTCTAGCTCCTCCAGAGATCTGCTGTTCTTGGCACCTCCAAGGAGCTACCATCCCCCATTGGAGCCAATGTTAGAGTCGGTCTGGTCAGCCCTCCATTAGAGATCAAAGCTCTTTGTGCATTTCAATTTTAGGTGTCCCGCTTCATCCACTCAGCTGCATTTCGCTAGGGACATGTCATGATCTGACGGAGGAAGTCATGCTACTCATTTTCCCTCATGTCTGGCCTCTACTGGTTCAGGTCTTGGTCCAAAATCAATCAAAGTCATGATAGTCAAGGTCTGGTCCTGTTACAGGACAGAGTCATTTTTTATGGTTTGGGTCTAGAAACTCATCAGTTTGGTCTCTGGAAACATGTCCAGAACAAGCCATGTAGGCCAGAGCGAGACCTTATGAACCTACAGTGAAGAAAGCTTCATCATCACCGCAAGAGACATCGACTCTTCTTCAAAACTCTGTTTTGAAGAAAAGTCAAACAAGGTCAAATATGACAAAATTTTCCAAAAATTGACAGTTGACATTTTCAGATGCAGTCAAGGATTTCAAAGCCAGATGCTCCGTCATACAGTCTCCGCAAAGATGTGCCAAATATTTCATCATTTGAGCCAAAATTTCAAGGAAAAAGTGAAAATCAGTGTGTTTAAAGGTCAATGAAAAAGTGCAGAACACAAAACATTAGAAAATGGGTTTACAAGGAAGAAAAAATCAAATCCATCTCCTCCAAGCCTATATATACTTGTTTTTGCCCAAATCAAATGGCATTGAGCTCTTGCATGACTTGGAGAATTACATTTGCAAAGGTGAAGTTGATATTGGGAGAATTTGAGTGAGGGAGAGCCGGTTTCAGTGAGCGCGGCGCATACACCAGGTCGCGCGGCGCACTGGCAGCCAGCCTGCAGTGGAAAATTTGCAAGGGCGCGACGCATATAAGGCGCGCGGCACACTGGGAAGAGTGCGTGGCGCACACAGTCCAACGGCCCAAAAATGGTGCCAAAACACTTCAACAGTTGGGAAAGGCGATCAAATCAACAGGTAGGCCTTGTGACATCCCCGCCCATCAAATTTTTGTTAAGAATATGCTATTTGTGAAGAGGTTGAATTAGATCCAAAACATATTGGCCATCCATGCCAATCATCCTCAAAGAAAAAATGATAATGGGGGTTTGTAAATTTGAAGAATCCACCAAGGTTTTGTTTCCCCTCTCCTTTTCCTCTCACTCCTCATCGTTTTCACCTCCATATCCCCCATATCTCCTAAGAAAACCCCTTAAAAACCTCCACTAAGACCCATCCCTTGTTTTTCCAAGCAGATTGTGTTGTTTGACCGTGCGCAGCGCACACACAAGGTGGCGCAGCGCACTCAGGGCGCGCAGTGCACTGGGAACCCAGCCACAGTGTTAACTTTACACTGGCGTGGCGCATTGGGCAAAGCGCGCGGCGCACAGGCCTGTGAGCCTAAAAAACCACCAAATCGCCAAAATTCTTATGTATGGCCCTCATATTTGGAGAAGTGGCCCTAATACCATCATCATTGGCATTTAATTCAAAGAGAAACATGTTATGTTGGCCATGAAATCGTAAAGCAATTTTTTTTTTAAGCAAACACAAAATGACACAAAGAGGGACAAGGAGCTAGGGTTTTGCTACAATAACATAATGGCTTGACATACTCCTATCCTATCTCTATCTGCCAAATTCTCCTGGAGCAAGTTTTCCTAATAGCTACCCTAGCTACATTGCGGTCCTATCCCTTTGTCCCCTTTACTCATATAGCTCAAAAGTTCCTTAACCCTACCCCATCAAAATCACACCCCAAACACTACCAAATCCCTGATAAATTTCCCCTTTAAACGCATATTCCCCTTTTCATCATTCCCCTCCTAACACTCCCCTATTTTATTGTCCCCTTGGTAACAGATTTTCAGAGCACTCATCAGTGCCATTGGATTTAGAGGGCAGCAAAGAAATTCAGGGTACAAGCGGCAGAAATGTCATCAGAAGTTTCATCAGATTATGAGGGGGAACTCACAGTGACACAGCCTCAGGAGAACAAGCTCCCCGGAGACCTAGGAGTGGCAGACATGTCAGGGATGAACCAAACACCCTCACTGAGTTGCAGGCATGCCCTCTCGCTTTGTCTTGTTTCGAGCACTTGGCATGTTTCGAATTTTGTCAGAGGGTGGCAAATATCAGAATTCATCATGAGTTGGCCCGCCTTTTTGCACTTCACCTACATGGAGGGCAGTCTATCTTGGCAGGGGTCACTTTCACATTGACACCCGAAACCATATCAGTGGCAACAGGCATACCGAATGTTGGAGAACAGTGGCACAAGAAGATGAAGGTGGAGAGGGAACTTTATGAGCCTTACATAAAGACCAGTTGTTTGAGTCAGCTCACGAGAGTTTTCCCATTCAGATTTCTAAGAGATGATTATGCTCCACTCATGAGATTGATAATGAAATACTTCAGTTGTGAGGGGAGGTTTTCTCGCCTTTATGCCTATCACATCAGGTTACTCATGCACTTCACCACGGTTTGTATGATGAACCTCCCATTTTTCATTTGCAGAAACATAGAGAGGATGAGAAAGTTCATGCAGCACAAGACCCCTCGGCAGCAGCTCAACAGTGTATATCACTTTGCTCTCATCCAGATTTTGGTGGATCATTAGTTGGGATTGTAGGGCATTGCTTGGGAGGACATCATCTCCCGTGACTTCTTCAGTGCTCCATAGGTAGTATCGAAGGTCAAGCATGAGGTGGGTGGTCCTTCTCATTAGCATGAGGGCCATGAGACCATTGTGGTGCCATTTTCCATCACATATCAGAGAGGCTATCTGAAAGGCACCAGGCCTTTGTTTGCAACAGCAAAGTGAGTGTCATCTCCACCCGGGGTGGAAGGGGCCTCGCTTCCTACATCGGCAATACAGGTACGGGACAAGGGCAAGAAGCCCAAGCATGAGGAGGGGCCTTCAGGTGTGCCACCAGGTGAACAAAAGACCGGACTCATTCTCCTTCGTGATGATGATGATACAGATACACGTCCACAAAATGCATAGCTGAAAGAGATCTTCCAGGAGTAAGAGACAGAGATTCACTCCTTGACACTCAAGTTGGAGATGGCCAAGTGGAACATCAGGTATTTGGAGCAGAGGAACAAATAGTTGGAAGACCAGCATGTGATCATGGAACTGTAGAACATCCGTGAGGATCACCTAACTGCCCAACAGAGGAGGATTGAATTCACTTCATTAGAGCGACAGGTTATGGATGATCATGAGTTTGTTCTCGAGAGGGTCAACATGCACCTGGACAACATGTTGAACAAGGCCGACGAAGAAAACACACTGTTGAGACACATGGCTCGTCATTACAGGGCATGAAACTTGAGTTTGAGAGTCCGAATAAGGAGTTTGAAAGCAAAACTGAGGAAAGCCACAAAAAGGGAAAAAAGGGCAAAAGAGAAAGATAGGCTCAGAATCTTTGCTGAGGCTTCCTTGGCTCAGCAAGGCACCCCATAAAGAACTTCCAGCCCAAATCTCAAAAAGTTTGGGCAAATTTTGGTCACAGGGAAATTTTTTTGGGCGAAAAACAGGGATTTTCTCCCTATGTGTTGCGCACCCTACGCGGCGCTAAAATTCTAGCACTTCAATCTTTATCTTGCCACTTATAATGCCTAGATGGAATATGAAATGTTACCATTCATTTCGTCTAAACACTAAAAACAAGTTCTAAGACAAACATAAAGCACTTTCACTTCACTAAAAGGAAATCAAATGAAAAGCAAGTTCAAGAAAGCAAAACTAAGATTCTCAAAAGATTTTCTTCAAAGAAACAAACAAAAAGTCTTTTCAAAAAATGCTCTCAACAACACTGAAACTTGTGATTGAAGAATAGGCAATTAAACACTTTTGCGAATCAACACCACTCAATGGATGAAAACCCAACAAAAATAAATGTGTTTGAAATCGCTCTTAACAATCAGAAGCAGCAATGAAAGCCTTGGTAATGAAAACCAAAAAGATCAAAAAGGCAAATCCCAAGAAAGTGTCAAACAACGACTTTCATGCAACAAAGAAGTAGATGGTCACAAAAAGCGATTTTGGCAAGCAAACAAAGAGTCACCAAAAGCAATATTAACACAAAGATTGGATTCAATCTTCCTACCCTGATGAAACAGAGCAGCCAAGATTCCTAGCAAGGAATCTTGTGTGCTTTATCAAAAAACGATGACGCTTGCAATCAACAAAAACAAGACCAATACTCCTTATAATCAGAGAGAATTCAGAATGAGATGCTCGCTATAAAACAAATGACTGATACTGGAAAATGACTGTTTCAGACTGACTCAAACCACCAGACAAACCTCCAGAGAAAAAAGATTTATAAATCTTGAAAAATGCAATATATACGCGACTGTACTATAGTAAAGATTGTGTGTATACGCGACTGTGTTTGAGGAAACCTGCATATACGCGAGTTCACTCAAAGAAACAAGCGTATATACGCCTCTGTATCTAAGAAAAACAGCGTATATGGAAAGCTTCAAGAAAAATAAAAAAGACAAACTGAAGAAACTGGCAAAGCTTAAAGTTCAAGAACAGACCAGACAGTAATAGCAAGCAGACAAGGCAGTTGAGCCCTGATTGGCTTGAAAAACACCCAAACTAGGAACAACAAGAGTGTTGTCCCCAGCGGAGTCGCCAATTCTTGTAGAGGGAATTACTCCCCTAGGGCTTTTTGGGTGAAACCCTAGCAGACTGAAAGCTGTCTATTCAAAGAAACATGCATTCATACAGCCATTATGCTATTATAAGCAAATCCTATGATAAGGGTACGTACCTTCGGTCCTACGTTTGAGAAGGCCTTTAGGGTCCAAACCCTTCTTGGAGTTCCCTTCTTCACTTTTGTCCAGAAAAACAAACAATTCAAAGAACACAGCAGTACATGGACGAAAACTTATAAAGAAACCATCTTCATGTCATAAAGAAAGGTAGTTAGTTATGAAATCCAAATAACCATTTACACATGAATTCTAAACATGAGTATCATTAACATAAAGAAGATTCACTTCGGGAACCAAGACATGTGTTTCTTTTATTATAGACAAATAAAGTACATAAAAAGGAATATGTTCACCTGAGTCACCTTCAGCAGGCTCCAAGCAAAGCTTCCTTCCAGATCCGTTCCAGCCTCAAGCCTCTAACAAAACTCCTTCCATGACTCTCTCCATGATGTCATAAATGGTGGATGAACATCAACACACAAGGAAACAAAGGTTTCCTGTACAAAATGGGGGAAGTGAAGAAGGCACAAGGGATTTTAGACCTGGTCAAGGGAAAAATCTCAGCATAATAACCTTTCTATCTCTTCTCTCTCCTCCCTTAGGCCTTCCCTTTGAGGTCTTTTTATACCATCTCCAAAGTAGTTTTTTAGTTAGGAGTTGGTTGGGAACAGTTGGGCCACGGGCACTAACAGGTGATCAGCAGGTAAAACCCGCGATCTCCGCCCGAAAAGAAGGAATTTTATATTTTTTTAAGTGTTTTAATACATACACGCGGGTTGGATATACACAGACCCGCGTATACACGCGTTTAACTCAGGGTAATGTCGCGTATAAGGGATAAAACACTGTTTTTTAAATTTTAGGACCAGGTCTGGAAGGAGGGGTTGCCCTAGGCCATGAGTACAGCATCACAAACCATAAGAGTGAGATTTGGAGCTATAACAAAAAGGTTTGCATATTTGGATTCAGCATCAAAAATACGTCTACTGGTGTCCGAGCAAGAAATTTTGACAAGTTTTGGGTCTCCTAAAAGTCAAAAAACATCCAAAAATGGCCTCTCTGCCACTTTTTGGACACACAAAACGCAGTCTTGGGAGAATGAATATTTGAAGGGGCAAATGAGCACTAAATTGAGAAATTCCAGTGGGGTTAGAAAGTAGACAGGCCAAGCTTTCCAAAAAGCCCACTTGGGAACATTTTTGACACCTACAAGTGCCCCAAAACAGGCCCCAAAGTAGCGCGACGCACAGAGAAAAGTGCGCAGTGCACAAAGGAAATTTTGCCCAGTTTGCTCCTGTTTCGCGAAATTTCGGGTCGCGACTTCTCCAAGTGGGCCCGGTCATCCACTCTTCGGTTTTTTGGCACCAAAGGTGGCTTTTAAAGAGTTTCCTCTCCAGGTGGGCATCTATCCAAGTGGCAAAGAATGCAAAGGGTCACCACACGCCAAATGTCATGCTTGAGAGAGCTGCACCTGTAGCTGATGGTTGGCTCTCCATTTCCATTTCAAAATGATTTGAGTAACTTCCCAACCCCTAGGCGTTCCATCTCTTCTCCACACATTCTATATATTGTATGCATTTTATTTGCAAAGGGTTGGCTGGCTTGTAACTTTTGAGAGACTGTGGGAAAGAAACTCTATTTCTGCACTGTGTATTTTTGATAGAGAGTTTAATGAAAGGCAGTGGCTCTGTTTCATGAGATTCTTGTGGTTGTGAGTGTAGCAAATGTGTTCTTATGTTCCAATGTATCTTGTTATGTTTCATAATTCATTTCATGTTCCATTTCAGTGAAATTTTCTAAGTGAGATTAGGTAGAATTCAATTTATATTTCTCTGCCTGTGGGAAAATTTCATGTGCAGTGTTATTCTTCTGTTGAAAAGGATTCATGCGACCATGCCCTTTTCACTATCTTCGGCGATCTTTCCATTCCATGCCACCTTAAATTAAAATTGCTGCACTTCCCGCCTACCTTGCCTCACGGAATAATCAGTGCCTTCATTCTCAATTCAATGTTCTTTGCTAAGCGCCAGTCCCATATACATCTCAGAAGTTCAGTCACTTTCAAAAATCTTTTCCAAAATCCTTTTCACTTACTAGCCTAAGGTAAACATAGTATTGTAAGTCATCTCAGACCATTTTTCATATCCATTTGCTGAGTGTGACTCAGAGAGAGCCCTCTCCTGCTCTCTTAGGGCTAGCTACGAGACTGAGCATGATTTGTGGTTACCCTAATTTTTGCCTTCCTTCAGCCTAGGGCAGATTTAGGTGCTAACACTACTTACTTTATTAAATAAAATATATAATAAAAGGAGAAATAAGTTGGTGATGAAATAAATGGAAGAAAATAGATATTTCAATGATGAAAATCCTTAATAAACAATTAGGTGTGATTATTAAAAAATCTCAAATTTCCTAGTGAACAAATTCTAAAAAACAAAGAAAAACAAAAATTGATTGAATATTCCATGTATTTCCTCTCTAGTGTTTCTTTTATTGTCATTTTGGAACCAATGAATTCTTCATTGTGTGAAATTCATTGTATGAGTTATCATGTTTTGTAATTTCTACTAATGTCATAGTTACTTTATTCTCCATGACTCTTACATATAAGAAAATTGTCAAAAAATTCAAAGCTTCATTAAGGGATTCATATATGTATATGATTATATTGAAAACCAGAAATGGAAATACAATAAAGCAATAAATTGAAAACCTATAAATGGTGGATTGGTGCTACAATAACAACTTAATAATCAATGCGTTAATTTCTAGCAATATATGTATCAAAATATACTCCAAGGAGTGAGTGATTTTGTTGGTTCAATGGGTCAAAAACAACTTTAGTTGGGAAATGAAAATGGAAATAATACATGGGATACTATTAGAATTATTCTAAATCATAATATGATGTTTTATTTGTACCATGTTATGAACCAAAGTTTCAAAATATCATAATAAATCATAGTACAAACCATGTACAATAAATATGATCATGGAGCACAAATTCAAGATAGATAAGAGAGATTAGTTACATTAAATATCATTAAACAATAGGAGAACCTCTTCCAAATATCCCAATACATTCACACATCAAAATCATATGTACTTTAAAATGTCTACTTGATATCGATGTATACCTATTCACACATTTCACATGTGGCCCCTTTATTATTAGGATGACCACTATTACAAATACATTTACCCATTACATTTACATTTAACCCACATGTGACCTTATGAGGATTATATCATGTACATTTAACCCCATATATGCCACCCTTGGGTTCATACCATAGTACATCTCTTTAAAAGTCTCATCCTCAAATATTACACCTAAAGGATTTACATGCAATGAAACCAAGTATGTGATTATCTTATTTTATTACTTCTTCTTTCCATTGATGATAACCCATCCATCTAGAATCAAATTTATTTTTTGTCTTAATCCTTGATGTTTGTTTGTTGCATAATTTTCTTTCTTTTGGTTCTATATATAGTTGATATAACCTATCCAATTTGTAATAGTTGTTGGTCACTCGTAATATCCTATTAAGTAATGGTTTTTTGATGCAACATTCCAATATTTATAAGTATTACATCTCCTTCCTTAATAATCTTGATATCAATCTTCTTGTATTCCTTCAAATATAAACTAATAATGAGGGTATCAATATGGTTTCACATTTGATGGTTTTCCTTCACTCTGTGCACTCATTTCATCTGTCTTATTTTTAGAGATAACATCATCCTATATTATCTTTGCTTGGTCTTTGACTAATCCATCCTTGGAGATAATACCATCATATTTGACATGCACATCCTCTAAGTGAAGTTCAACTTCTTTAAGTATCTTTTGGTGACTGTCTTGAATATTTTTTCATTTCTCCTTTTGAAGCTGCAATGTAACACCATTATTGGTGTACTTATTCAATCATAGATTACATTTCTATTTTTACGTCATTATGGATTCCTCAAATATTCGATAAGCTTCCTCTTTAAGTCTTTTATTAGTCTTTTCATCAAAGATCCTTAATTTTCCTTGATTTTGACAATACTTCTCTTCGTCCTTCAATCTCTTGACCTCACATAGTTGTTTTTAATTATGGTTATCTATCATGCATATTTCATCCTTCTTTTTCAATTCTTCCTTTGACTCATCCTTTTCCCAAATTCCTTTGCTACTCTTTCCCTATTTTAATTTGTTAACCTCCTTAATTAGTGCTTGATTAAGGTCTCCTATCTTAAATAGATCCCTACCCTTCTTCTTGATATCATGTTTTACTTCTTTTAACTCATTTTCAATTTTATGCACCACTTCCACTTTTAGTCATTGATCCAATTTTTTGGGAATAATTCCTTAAAAAACTTTCATGTTATGCTTTATGTAGTATATATATTAATACTCAATAATAAATATTATGAACCAAAGCATTAAAATATCATGTACACCAAATGTCAGCATAGAGAATTATTAGGCCAACCACTATCACATATACATTTACCCATTACATGGATGTTTAACCCCATATATTCCTCCTTGGGCTCATACCATACCACATATGGAATTACATAAGTATTATGATTCGAATAGAGAATATTATGCAACCTAGGAATTAAGTTGTCAATTATTAATGATTAGATTTCAAATAATATTAGTTGGAATTCGCTACCAACTAATTAACTTAGATATAATAAATTAATTTGCTAAGTTTATTTTGGTTAGTAGTAAAAATTAGTTAGGATAGTTTCTAACTAATACAATTATATCATTTTTTCTCCATGGAATTTGTTTCACAACCTCCCATTAAAATAAAAAATTATTACAAGAGATTGGAGATTGAATATTGCGCTAAAGTACATTTGAAAATAATAACACTCTTTCTCCCTCCCATTTTAATGTTCTTTAAGTTAGTAAATGTAATTCAATGAATTTATAAGGGCATGGAGTTCTCCTTTGCATGCAATAAGAAAGTCTCCCTTGTTGGCAAAAAGAAGAGAGATTTATGACTCTTAAAACTAAGAGTAAAACAAATCATTCATCTTCAAGATTTTGCTTTTTTTATTTATTTATAAATTGTAAATCTTCATCTTCAATTTTTTTTTTTTAAATGTGTCATTTACAATTTTACATATGTAATCTTAGTTTTAACATGGCATACAATTCATTATTAGCATTACACTTTTCCTATGTAATGAAATAAGAATATTATCTCACTTGTAATATAAGTAGAAAATATTTTATAATCTTTATTATTTACACATATAATGCAAAATACCTCAAAATCTAACCTAACATAATAATAATAAATACACATGTAATTTGAAATGTATTGTTATTAAGAGACTGAAATCAATGTCACTCATTATCCGAAATTTTTTATTTATTAATTCTATTTCTAACCCATCCTATTGGATTTCACATAGTTACTCTTTACCTTTTATTTCCTTTCGTTCCCACCTTGTCTTACATTCTTCTCCTCAACTTATATAACCTTATGCACTTCCTCCCATTCATATAGGGTCTCGAAATCCATCCATCTTGTTTTGGCTCTTTTTAGTTGATTTGCTTAAATGGATTCAAATTATGAATATAAAGTTTTTAAGATTCTGTTTAGCTTCATGCTCATATTTATGAAGTCATGTGATTCTATTTTATATCATTTCGGCATATGGATGTAACTTATTATGAGATTTGTTTTTTTTTGCAATTACATTATTTTTTGACCAAAATAACCCTATCAACTCATTAAAATTGATTATGATTTTTTTTTTAAACTTTATTCTCATTTTTATAATAAAAAAATATTATTTTATTTTATATAATTTTGATATATAAATATAAATATAAATATATTTTATGATTATAATTTTTTTTTATAATTACATTATTTTTAATCAAATTAATTAGATAATTTTTTTAATTTTCTATGATATAATTAAAATTAATTATTATAATAATATCTTTTTGTAAAAATCATATAAGATATAATCTCATCAACGGATTTCGAACCAACCAATATAATTCTAAATGTAGTGACGATATTATATCCTATATAAGTATTACCAAAAAATAATGTTACAGTTTTTATAGATTACAGAAGCCTAAAATCTAAAATTATTTATAGTAAATATCACCTTTAATAATTTTTATATTAATTTATAACTCCACTATCTCGAGAAATAATTTTTTCAATTAACTATTTAATTGAATTTTAATTTCAATTTAATATTTAAAAAATGTCACATCATTTCCAACCACCACCCAAACACAAACATGTCCCTTCAAATTGGATTAGCCACCTATTTTCATGGATACTTGAACACCCTTAAACGGCTAAACTTTATTTTATTTTTACATAAAATATGATGATTGTGTTCTTCAATATGTCATCATCACAAACACCTTTATCATTTTAAAAATCAATATGCATTGTTTTCTATTTTTAATATTTTTGTCCATTATGTATTATAATTAATATATATTAATATAAAATGAATATAATTGACAAAAATGGTATAACTAAGGTTCAACATATATTTATGAGGTATTGTTTCATAATTTGTTTCATCCCATTACTTTCAGATTGGAGGAATATCAATTTATCACTCTATATATATATGAGAGGTTTTGTTTTATTTATTTTATAAGGTAAAATGAAATTAATTTTATAGATGGGTATATTTAACATTTATAATGTTAATATTTGATAAGGTTTAAAATCAGATTGTTAGTGAGATCGAGGAGTATTAGCTACTCTACCGAATCATGAGGTTAATAATGGGATGACATCGTCTACTCTCCATACAGAGTGAGTGTAACAAAGTTATATTAAGCACGTTGGAGTTAGGCTGAGGGTTGGAAGTGTGGTTCTTGGTTGTCGATGGTGGTCTAGTCTTCCAAGGAACAAAAGGGTTGGCTTTATGGATGCCCTACAAGACAATTAAGGTTCATCAGAAATAGTATTTGCTTGTTGTATTTCGTACTTTCCCTGTGTTCTTGAAGGAGAAGGGAAATGTGAGTAAAATTTAGGATATGAGACTTGAAAGTTTTGCACATTTTTGTGAGTTGCAAAGCAACAATGACCCACTGCCTCCACAGGTGACATGCCTATAGTGGTGCCTCTTTCTTCACAGTCATTTAGCCTTGGAGGTAAGTTGGATCCCTTGCTTTAGTCGGATCTCTTATTTTGTGTGGGTGTTCTATAACTTTTGTGTTTAGTTGGAGTCCCTCTGGTTGTTTTATTTGTGATCTGGTTTCTAAGGCCCAATGAATTGTTTGTCTTCTATGACAGGGAAAAATTTGTGGGTCTGGTCCTAGGTCTTTAGCTTGTCTTGCTTGAGAATTCTCCTTTAGTGGAAACAGATAAATATGAGAAGAGGGGGGGAAGGGGTAAGGGGGGTTTCTCGTTCAACATTGCTTGTTGTGGTGGTTTGGGAGTTTGTAATATTGATTGTAACTTTATGGGTTTTGAGTGTTTTTGTCGGAGTGATGCCACAAGGTCTGTCGAGTATTTCAAATTATGTGTTTATCTTTTTCCTGTGGCTTTTGGAAAGAGGTAACGACTGAGAGTTATACTTTTTATACCCTAGTTGTGCTACCTTTGGGTTCATGCATCTTAGTTTAGATGGAATTCAATTCCATTGCTTGCTTAAGCTTCTCAGATGCGTTGGGCACATTCAGAATTGGGAAATTCCTAAACAATACGACTCTTTCTCTATCTTGGATTACATTCAGTCACAAAATTTCACACCAATGTCGTCTCACCCATCAAGGTGCTGGGTAAAGGGATTAATCCATCTTCCCTCTTCTAGAGGAGGAACATTCGACGGATCCTTCCCCTACCCATGAATCTAATTCTACTAATCAACATGACAAGAACCACTACTCGGAGGGGTTTGCATGTCATGCCAGACATCACGGTTCAAATTCTAGAGTGTTAGAAGAAATTTTCACCATGCATAGACAACATTACATATCTATGGAGAAGCTCTCAAAATCAAGACATGATGAAAAAAATGAACTCATTTCCTTCATGAATGACCTCCAACAAAATCAATGGCACATGCAATATAGCGTAGCTCATCTCCAACCCAATCAATGATGTCTACAAGAAAATTTTGATCATATGGATGGTTGTTTAAGCCATATGGAAACACATGTGCATTGTGAATTTCACTCACCTCCCCCATGGTTCTTTATCCTAATGGTAATATGTTGTGTCCTTATATTACTAGTGTTTTGGTATTGTGTCCCTCTTAGTTGTTGGACAACCAAAGGACAATGACATAGAGTTAGAATTTTTGGAAATTTTCTACTGGCCAACAAATCCAATAGGAGTGAGGCCGGTAGAATTTTTTTAATCTATGGATGTAATTTTTTCTTAAAAATGAAAAAACCTTGACTTACAAAAGAAGTTATTAATAATGTTAATATTTGTGTATGTATGTGTGTATTATATTTTATAGTGTCAACTGAGTTTAGTTTGGGTGATTGAGTTCATAGTCGTTATCCTCCCCACCTAAGTTCAAGTCTTGTAAGTTGACATGTTTAGGCTCTAGAATAGAATAACTATGTTTCCTTTTTAAGTAATTTTATATTAAAGACTGATCTAATACACAATGCTCATATTACAGTTTTATAAGAATATACTAACAAATAAAAAACCTTGTATACTAATTCGATATTTACCTTTACTGTGATTTTATAAATAAATAATTATTATTATGAAATGCTAAAATAAAATATTAAAATACATCAAAAATAAAATAAAATGTGGTGATTTTCATATGATAAGATGAATGGTATAATGCAGTGATAACAACGTATCATATATTTTCCACATAAATAAGAAGACAAGTAGAATGGATCTAAGTTAATAATATTATCTTTGATATTAAGAATCCACGGTCCATGAAGGATTATAGTTTCAAAATGGTTTACAAGTCGATATATTTGATTTTGTGGACTAGAACATTTAATATAATTGATCCACCAAGACACTTGGACTTAAATTATCAATCTGCGACCGTATTTATTCTCCTTGGTGTTGTGAGGTAGTCATAGATAGTGAAGAAATCCTCTCTCCTATAAACTGGCCACCGTATCTACCAAAGGCTTGTCTATTTGGGTGAATGAGAGGCCCAATTCTCTTATTTTCTGATTCGAGAACTTGTATTTTTTCTTCCTTGGATTTATCTCCTCTAAACATCTGCACGCATATAGGAAATTACACACATACACACACATATAAAGAGCCTTAACTTAATTTATATTAAATAATTAGGAATTAGTTTAAAAAATTGTGAGTGATGGATAGTTAAGCCACCTTTCAGCTAAATATTTAAAATTCCAAAAAAAATTCTATGAAAACACCACAAACTTTTCTTTGAAATAATGTACTTCATAGGAACTGGATAGTGCAGGCACAATTTTTCCAACATGTCGACAAGTTCGCCTCAGTGGAGGCTACAATCACCACACAAATATCTTTGGCCACTAGCTGAACCTACTTCATAAGCTATAACGTGATCATCTACCACATCCCTCACGTCCAAATATGTCTGCGTTAAGTTCGCATATGTCTTTCTTGAGCCTAAGTACCATCCATTGAACTTCAATCACATCACTGATATTCCATTAGACATGTAGCTAACCAACCAACTCTATCATTACCCACCTACCTATCAAATATTTCATAATATGAGCAGTGTTGGTGTTCATGGTGGATTGAAACAATGGACATAAAGCCAAACATGGATTGATCACTGCCATAACCAAATTCCTTCTCTCATCAATCTCCCACAAAGATTCATTTGCCAGGTCTTTGCATAATAGTTCAAGTTATGTAATGATCCAGACCAAGAAACAAAATTAGGCCATGGAATTGCACCAACTTTTACATAGAATTTATATTTGTGTGTGTTATTATATCCAAAGCAATAAATACATTGGTCTGTATGCAGTAGTCCAGATCGGTCCAACAACCATCAGCAACAATGGTGCGAGGGTCTCTATGAGGGTCCATGTAAACCACACCGATAGAAGATGTAAATACTACACATTTCACCCCTATTTCTGTGCACGCCTCCATATGGCAGCATCCAAATTATGAAAATGCAATGTATTAAAGGTCTTCCTACATTTCCAAGAAAGAATTCACCATGTGATGCTTGTATTTTGGGAAAACACTGTAAACAACCTTTTCATAGTTCTTCTTCCGAATCTTCATGAAAATTAGGTCTCATACATTCAGATTTATGTGGACCTATGCCTGTTGCAATTGTGAATGGAAATAAATATGTGTTGACATTTATTAATGATTACTCGAGAATGTGTTGGGTGTATTTGTTGAAAGATAAGTAACAAGTGTTTAAAGCTTTTAAAACTTTTCATTTTAAGATTAAAAATGAAACTTAACAGAATATAGGCATTTTTAGAACTGATGACGATGGCAAGTATACTTCTCATGTCTTTGAACAATATTTGAAGAAAAATGGAATCAAACATCAAGCTACTATACCTTATAATCCACAATGGAATGGCGTTGCAGAGCGTATGAATAGAACTTATGCTTAACATGATTAGATCTATGATGTTCTTTAAGAGTGTGAAGTTAATATTTTGGGGAGAAGAAATTCTTTGTGCAACTTATATTAGAAATCGTTTTCTTTCTTCTATTATTAACAACAAAACTCCTTATGAACTTTGGTATGATAGAATCCCAACTGTTCAACATTTCACAGTTTTTGGATCTAAGTGTTATGCTTTCATTCCTAAGAAACAACGAAATAAATTAGGTGCAAGAAGTCGAAAATGTATATTTTTGGGTTATTCTAGTACTTCCAAAGCATACAAGCTATATGATGAATAAAATAAGAAGTTCATTCTTTCCATAGATGTTATTTTTCTTGAATCAAAAAAAGATAATTCCATTGGTGATAGGCAACTGGATCATTTGGAGAAATTTACATCTAAAAATTATAGTTTGAAACTGATAATGATGTTTTGCATAGTGAGGGGAGGCGGGGCGGTGTTCCCATTTTGGATTAGTCTGTGGTTTTTCCATCTTTGACTCATGAGAAAGATGAGGATGTTATTTTTGAAGAAAATTTGGAGGATAACATTGTTTCTGCAAGGTCAAAAAGTGCTCCTAAAATGCCTATACTTCAAGTTGAACAACCATCACAACCACTTCAGTGACCTTTACAAATATCTACACGTGCTCAAAACATTCGAAGAAAGTATGATGATTTTGAAACAAGAAATTCTTCTAAAGATGATTCAGGTAATGTTTCTCATGATTATGAATTCAATCATTATAGAATTAGCGAAACTAGTTGTTTTTAAGAAGATGCTAATTTTGATGAATGGAAGGATGTAATGAAAAAGGAGCATGATGCACTTATTAAGAATGAAACTTGGAGGTTAGTAGATCATCTTGTTGGCGTCAAACCTATTGGTTGCAAATGGGTGTATAAGATCAAGTGCAAGGCAAATCGTTCACTTTATAAATACAAGTTAAGTCTTGTAGCAAAAGACTACGCTTAAAAGGAAGGTGTTGACTCCACAAAGACATTTACTCCTACAACAAAACTGGGCACAATTAGAACTTTGTTTTCTCTTGCAGCTCAGAATAGCTAGAAGATACACCATATGGATGTTAAAACAACTTTTTTGAATGGTGATTTGAAGGAGGATGTTTATATGTTTCAGCCAAAAGGCTTTGATGTTAAAGGCAAAGAGAAAAAGGTATGTAAGTTAGTGAAGGCTTATTATGGACTGAAACAAGCATCTTGTTCATGGTATGAAAATTTAACTGAACAACTTCTCGAGTGGAATTATAAGTTATTTGATCTAGATGATGCAACTCTTTTTTTAAGAATATTGGAAAGTGAGTTGTATATCTTGTTGTGTATGTAGATGATTTTGATGATTACATGAAATAATGATGACTATATAGCGTTCGTCAAAAGAGAGTTGATGAAAAATTTTGACATGAAGGATTTGGGTTTATTACATTATTATTTAAGGATTGAAGTTGATCACAAACCAAAATACATTTTCATTTCTCACAAAAAGTATATTGGACAGCTATTGGACAAATTTGAGATGTAGGATTGTAATATTATCGCTACTCCTATGGAGCAGAATTTAAAGCTTACTTGCACTGAAGGAAGTACGTTTGACAATCCAACAAAGTACAAGCAACCTGTTGGAAGTTTGATTTTTCTAACTACTACTCGACCTGACATAGCTTTTGCTGTAGGGATGCTTTCTAGGTTCATGCATCAGCCATGTGAAGGTCATTGGAATGCAGGAAAGGGAGTGCTCAAGAATTTGAAATGAACTCTAACATATGACATCAAATATCCCAAAGTTGCATATTTCCATCTCACTGACTATTCAGATTCTGATTTTGATGGAGATATGGAGAATGGAGTCTCTACTTCGGGTTATTTGATTAGTCTTGGATCAATAGCCATCAATTGGAGATTACATAAGCAACATGTTCCTATTGATTCTACCACAAAAGACAAATATGTTGCAGCAGCTCAAGCTACAAAAGAAATCATTTGGCTTTGCAAAATAATTGAAGAGTTGCAGAAGAAACAAAAGGCTTCAACTCCACTACTCATTGACAACTCTTCTGCAATTCAGTTGGCCAAGAATCTCAAGTTTCATTATCGAAGCAAGCATACTCACACCAAATATCACTTGATTCGACACTATGTGAAGGCCAAAGTTATTCATCTGACACATTTTCCTACTTCAAAGCAGGTTGCAGACATATATACAAAAGCATTTACACGTGAAAAGTTTGAAAAGTTTAGAATGTTACTCCGCGTGTCAGATGTCCCTTCAGATTAAGAGGGTAATATAAACTAATCCTTCAGGATTGTTATTGTACGATATGTAATTAGTTTCATGTTCTGTTTTTACAGTTAATACGTTACCGAGACACAAGTGTCTTGTACCTAGATTTTACATGTATAAATAAGTAATTTTATCATTAATATGATGCTCTTTCGTTGTGGAGTTTGGGCTTGTACAAGTTTGGGAATCAATCGCAATGAACCTAGTTATTGGTGAATCCAATCAACATTATGATAGTAAAAGTAGTAAGTAGAACCTACTGGGATTGGCACAAACTGCTCCTATGACAATATAGCCTTTGCTGAGGAGTTTCTTCACCAGACATGAGGCATTGAATCCCCTGCTCTTGTCACAAACAGTTTGATCTAATCTCATAGCTTATTTCAGGCTGAAATTTGGAGGAAGTAGTGAACTAGAAATACCTGAGTCGAAGCTATTAATTGAAATATGACAAATGAGGAGTCATTGGAGGTGTGGGAAATGAAGATGAGGGGTCATTGGAGGTGTGGGAAATGAAGGGGAGAAATCTTCTCCTTTTAAATAATAGGAAGCAGGGGCAGGAAGATATTGAGAAAACACTGAAAAAGATTAAGATCTCTGCAACCAACATGGAAAGTCAAGGTTGCCACCTAAACGTGTTGTTGGGGCAGACGGCTGAGAAGTTGTTGAGGAATTACTTGAGAAATACAACATGAAAATTGAAGAAGTCTAGCGAGGGCATGGAACAGTAAAATGAAAGCTGCTTCCATAAAGGAGGAGGATTATTGAAAGAATGAAAACAAGGGAGGATTTCTTCTGCGTGTTGCGGAAGAATCGGTATGAGTGGTTTTGGTTAAAACATGAACGTGTCAGTCAATGATAAATTGAAACCTCGGTCGTGTTATATTAGATTGGGTCTGGATTGACTTACTGTTTTTATACCGCGCACTTTCCAATATTTTATTTTCACTCCTACACACGGCCCCTTCACATTCCCAACATTTTATTCGCACTCGTTCACTTTTGATTTTCTTGGCTCCGGAGCAACAACTACCACTGAGTTGATCATGTTTCCTTATATTATTAAAAAATAATTAGGCTTTTAAGAAAGAAAAGAACTATTTCTAGGAATAAAATAAATATTAGTTTGGGTATGGATTTACTCTATGACTTTCCCACTATTGTTCTCTCGGGCGACACTGCGGACAGCGGAAGCTTACAACGGCGCATGTTGTCTACAGAGCGATACCTTCCACCGAGTTGACTGCGTCTCCATTAGATGAATCATTTGAAATTGAAACGTCAAACGTTACACTCATTACCAATTTGTATTTTCTTTGTATTCTGAAATTCGAATCTCATTCGTTGAGTTTGAAACGGTAACGTTACAGTTACCAGAAATTTGTATCTTCTTAGTATTATGAAGCTGGAATCTTATTCCTTGAAGATACACCGCACCCTTAGGGTGAGTATAATTGTATACGTCACGCATCGTTTGTGAATTTAGCTTAAATTGGTAATTGACCCCGTAAACTCAAAGAGTAGGATTGAGCTGTGTACCATAACTATGTTACACTTCTTATAACGCCGAGTGATGAGGTAAGAAAAACAAAACATGAAATCATGAAATGATGTCATGTCAACGCTTTTTATTTCTCCACGGACCCGTCTACTTCAGATTTAGAGTTTTAATTGTTTTAGTTTTATTATTTTAAGTCTGTTAGAAAGGAGGAAGCGTGATAAAAGCGCTCAATGGTTCAACATATCGTTTCCAATTAATATGGTTACATCATTTTTTTCCTTCATGAAATCATGGACTTTGTTTTACAATCTCTCTTTAATAGAGAAAAATTAATGCAAGAAAGGAGATAAGGATTTAATGGAAGCAGGACATTTGAAAATAATAACATTCTTTCTCCTTCCATTTTAATGCTCTTTAACTTAGCAAATGTAATTTAATGAATTTATAACGATATGGAGTTTTCCTCTGTATAAGGAATCCTTCCTTGCAAATTTGCAAAAAGAGAAGAGATGTATGACTCTCTACTTCTATTGGTAAAGAATAACACTCTTTCTCCCTCCATTTTAATGCTTTTTAATTTAGCAAATGTAATTTAATGAATTTATAACGATATGGATTTCTCCTCTATATTCGAAAAGGAATCCCTCCTTATTTGCGAAAGGAGAAGAGATGTATGACTTTTTATTTCCATTTGAAAATAATAACCCTCTTTCTCTCTTGAATTGTAATTTAATGGATTTATAACAATATGGAGTTCTCCTCTATATTCAATAAGGAATCTCTTCTTATTTGCAAAAGGAGAAGAGATATAATAACACTCTTTCTCCCTCGATTTGTAATTTAATGAATTTATAACAATATGGAGTTCTCCTCTATATTCAACAAGGGAAGCTGCATCGCAGCAAGTCCCTGCCAAGTTACTTTTACAAGTTAGTGCTACTGCATTAAAGAGTTGCCCAGCAACAATGTACATGTAAGTGCCACTGCATTAAAGAGTTGCCCAGCAACAATGTACATGACATAGAGGAACGGGACTCTTTATAATTGCTTTAACAGGCTTTGGCACTCTTTATAATTGCTTTAACAGGCTTTGGCCTAGCTGTAGAGCTTCTGATACAAAGTTTTGGTTGTGCAAGCAGTAATAGAGAGCAATAAGGTAAAGACACAGGAGTGGAAACGCATTCAGAAAATATCTCTTTGCTAAAGCAAGTTGAAATTATAAACTTTATGAAAAAACTATCTGAGAAATGATATGTGAGTACATGTTACAAACGCCAGAAGCAATGAAGTCAGTATACGATTCGATTCTACAGTATATGCTAAATAACGCTGCCAAAGGAGGAGCTTTTACATGAGTGGGGAGGGTTTCCTCTTTGAGTAGCCCACCTATGTGACAGCGAACAATCTTCAATAAGGAAAAGAAAGAAACAATTTAAAAATCTAAAGCCTTTTAGAAATAAGAGGCAAAGCTTTACAAAATTTGGGATTATGCTGATGAGGGTTTACGTTCCGGAAGTGGCCCTTGGAACATAGTGTTCCTTTCAACATCAGAAGTCCCTCGAACTATCCTTGTGCAGCGTAGGCAAAACGTTAAGCTCGGTACCAGACAGAAAGCCGTAAACCTCCTCCGCCATCAGATCACCTCATCAAGATCAACTAGCACAAAGCAAGACAGTTGTCACAAGCAGTGGGAACCAGTTGGCAGGTGCTTGCAGCCTCCTGGACCATTCTTATGTCGCGTGTCCCCGAGTACAAGAGCCAACTCGTCAAGGTCTGGGGGATAAACCACCGAAGGCCATGTCCGTATTAAAACATAATCTCAAACATAATCTCAATGCCAACTTTGTAAACTGTGGAATATAAAATCACAAGATTTGCATATAAGAGTTGTCCGATTCTACGAGCTTAAATCATAACTGCATTTAACATTTCCGTAAGCTATGACGGGTCCTTTCTTGTTTAGCTGTTACACAAATAATAGCAAATCCCTTTCCGATCATTACAATATATGGTCGACCTAATTTCAACCTGGCATATGACTTTATACCGGAACAAAAGACAAAACGAATCGCGTATCTTTTGATTTTATGTGGTATTAGTCACAATAATTAATTGCATTATCTTTGAAATGCAGCTTTAAAATAATCATTGTGGACTAACCGAATGCTTGAAAAGATTTAATCGTTCAAGCTAATTGAAATTGCATCGACTACAGTGTACTGTGTAAGATTGACGTTTTCTTGACTTCTGCGCACGTGGTCAGTAAGGGCTCCCGCAGAGATTACGAGCGAGAAGAAGAAAAGGAAGACGTAGAACCATCAAAATTTACAAATGCCGTGATTTACAAAAACCTTCATTGAAAAGACATAAAGCGAATTACAACACGCGGTTCGATTTTGCGTTCAATGTTTTCATTCACTCGAATCAGTTGAGCAGGTATGTTATAAGCATTTGCCCTGTTCTTTTTATAGGAAACAGACACGTAAAGAAGAGGAGCGGTGACAAAATGACACATATCCCCTCGCTCCTCGACACGTTCAATTGCTCTGCGATAACGGATGGAGCGAGGCACAAAAAACTGCTCAAGCTGAGGTGATTTACTCTGACCGCCTACCGCGAACTGCACTGGATTCTCTACCCCTGTCCAAACAGCAGTATCAGCGAAACCTTAGTGATTTCTTCAACCTTAAGAGGGAGATAGATAAGTGACAGAGAAGCAAACAGCAGTATAGATCCGCATTTGCTGTCATATTATCTACAGGTCAGTAAACTGGTAACTGCATACCTGTTCAATTAATAAAATTCACAAATTCACAAATTCACTTTGTTTTTTGTTTCTCGCTCTGTTTGTTTTCTAAGTAAACACCAGAATTAGCTGCAATGCATTTCCTGGCAATGCATTTCCTGTCAGAATAAACACATGCAATTAGGAATACGAACCATAATGCGAACTATGAAAATGATAATTAAAGTGTTATAACAGAACAATAAGTGACAAGTGTAGAAGAACAAATCTTCTGTGTTAATTAAGGTCAAAAATATTATGCATAGTAAAACCTAGTTCCTAAACTGAACAGTGAGTCAGACATCGTTCCAAAGGAAATTCCAAGTATGCAAGTTCTGGAATTAAAAAGAAAACATAGATGTTTTCAATTAATAAAAACAAGATAATAAGCACAGTAACTTGACTGTAGCTTGTGATTTCATTCCAATAAAGTTGCTGAGAGCCAATAAGAGCCTTGGAGAAAATCATCCAATTAAAAATAGGCTTCAGAACCCTGTAGATCAGATGCAGGAGTCGCAAGCAAGAATGTAGAGAATTATTTTGAACCCCATGTTTTGTACCTACCAGAAACCCAGAACTATGTGAATTGTAGCAATAATAATATTGCCGCAGTCATTCGATGAAAGGAAACAAAACAACTTGAACCATAACATGTAGGGGCATCATTACCTAAATCATTCGCTGAGATCCTGGGCGCTAATGACAAACCTGGCATTGGAGTTAAGAAAATAGATTAGAAATCGATGAAAAGAGTTTAGCCAAGACCTTTCCAAAAGAACAGAATGACTGAATAGAAACGTTACTAGCTCAAAAACGCTCACCTGGAATCATGAATATGACCTCGTACACAATAAAATGAATTAATCTACTGCGTTATGATTTTCTATTGCTTTGAATTTTTTCTGTCAATATGTTTTGTAGTGAATATTAAATAATCAACGAGAATCGACAGCTATTACGACAAAAAGAATGTGCAGAAAATTCATATACAGATACGTGTTGTTGTATTTAACTGAATTTCCTTATACATGCTTTTCTGTTTCTGCAGTGTGCTTTGGAAAGAGTACTAAACCTGCGGCTAAGAGAAATTAGACGCCTCTGTAGGCGCAAATCTTCAATCAATTTCTGGTTAAGCCTCGCAGTACTTGTCATGGCGAATCCACAGAACAAAATTTCTTCACAGCTCGAAACTGAAAATATGAAGAAAATAAACCTGCACAGCAAAAAATCAACAATATACAGAGATCTCAATGTATGGAATTCATTGAAAAAAATAATAAATTTCCACGTACGAAATTGACGAAGAGACCCTGAGTCCTTACCAGGCAAAGACTTGGAGTCCACTTACAATGCGGCATCTTCGGAGCAGCAGCGTTCCTAACACGGACGAAGATGAACAGAACAGTTTCAATATGAACAGAACAGTTTCAATATTAGTTTGCCACCTGTATGCCATGCATAACCATGGCACTTGTTTTATTTTTTTGTATATCTATGAGATCACGAATTAATGTTAACATTAAAACAACCCGTTGACGGTTAGGCGGAATGCAGCAGGCGTGTAAAACGAATTTAAGCTATGGTCGGGCCTCTTCCGCCTCGGGAAGAGGCCAAATAAGATGGCAAAAGTTAAGTTAGAAACAAAACTTTGGTTATCCGGCACAGCGCCTTAATCCACCGTTTGAAAACTTTGTAATAACCAGCGTATAACAGAGATGGCAGGGGTGAAGTAATGCTAACTAGGGGTCATATCGATTACTATAGTCCCTGCCGGATGCCAGATGGCAGGGACTAATAAGGAATCCCTCCTTACTTGCAAAAGGAGAAGAGATGTATGACTATTTAAATTAGGAGTAAAATAAATATTTTATTTTCAAAATGGTTTTTTAAAGTGTGATTTTAGTTTTAACCAGAGTAAAATTCATTTTTATTTTTTTTTGTTTCTAATAAAGTAAGATCATTATCTCATACCGAGTATAACTAGAAAAATTTTACAAAGACTTTGTTGTTTCAAAAAATGCACATTGTCTCATAAATATTTTGAACCTCGAATTAATATAATAAATACACAAGTGATTTGATAACATTCCCTGTTATTAAAAGATTGATTAAAAACATTCAATCCAAGGTTTTGTATTTATGAATTTTAAATTTAACTCATACTATTGGATTTTAAATGGTTACTCTTCATTTTTTTGTTTTCTTCTTCCTCACACCTTGTCTTCTTATATTGAACTTCTCCTCAACTAATGCAACTTTATGCAAATTTTTAGAACCACTTTCTCACGCTCATATAGGTTCGTAACCCATTTTGTGTTGGTTTATTTTCCATTGATTCAATTATATTGATTCTAATTATGTGTATAATTTTTTATTCTTTTTTATCTCATTCTCATCTTTATGAAATCTTGTCAAATCTCAAATCCACCCAAAGGGATCACTCTCAAACAAATATTTATTTTCAAACATTTGATTGGACCATAACTTTGAAGATCTTATTGTAGTCTTTGTGCCATGTGGATATCTACCTCATATCTTTTTGCCATAAAATATGGATGTAGTTTCAAATTTTATGCCATGATTTTTAAATATTTGTGCAATTATTTTTCATTGTTATTAAGCTTCATAGGAAAACCACCTAAAAGTAAAATCCATGAAATATATCATACTAATGTAAATAACCCACCATAATTTAACCAAGTAATTGCATAAAAAATGTAGAGGAACAACATGCTTTAACATGTAAGAGTAGAAATGTAAATGCGCAAAACCTAGTAGTAGTTACTATAATTAAAATCAATTTTTTAAAATTTACTTTAATAAATTTGAAGAAACTAATTATTTTATAATGTTCAAATAGTGTGGATTTTAATTAAGGGATATTTTTCGAAACATCCAATATATTGAGTGAACAATCTAATTTTTATATAGTATAAATAAAATGATTAAATAATGTTTGTGAAAACCATCATACTATTGATAAACAAAGATTGCATAGCCACGAAAAAATAAATAAATCAAAATACAGGTAAATTAACCTGCTCCAGTCTTATCTAGTTGTTGATACTTTGAATAAGAATACAAATCAAAGTTTATAAGAATCATCAAACAATTCTATCACTACTAATAAATAATTGTGAATAGAATGTGAGATCTCTCACTTTATAGAAAGAAATCTAGAAGACTAAATTTTGTGGAGGGTAGTATAGGATCTACCATGAAAAAAGTAAAGTATACAAAATTAGATTTCTAACTCCACCTCCTCCTAATCCCCTGCAAAACACATATTAGGATAAGGATAGTTACTATGTTGAACCAAGATCCAAGGTGGAGTTATGGAAATGGGGTCTAAGAATTTTGATCATTTTTCAACTTATTTAAAACCAAAAATAGATGACAAAGTTGCATTCATCTCACTGAGATGATTCTGGTGATATAAATTTTGTATCAATCTGGCCTCCAAACCAAGAGATATGTTTGTTTGAAAATGAGTGAATTGAGTAGTGCTACGTCATCAACCCACCATGTGGCACCCATGTAGATCCTTTGTGGTGCCCACGTGGTTATCTCATCCAACCTCTCGATGCCACTTGGCATTGGTGTATTAGCTACCAACCCGTTCATGGCATGGGTCCTCACATTTAAATGCGGGCACACACACATGGGAATATATATATATATGTTTATTTATTTATTTGATGGAACACCAATCATTTGAAATATTCCCATTCCCTAGGTCCTATTACCCTAGTCCTTTTCATCATGTTCTTTTCTGAGTGTTTCGAAGATGATCTTTTGGGATGACTTGTATAGTGGGTTCGCACTATGCCAATAAGAGGACATATGAGATCAAGTCTATGCCACTATGTCCCGACGTCGAATCACCCCACTCCATTCGAAATGTGCCTCGCCTTTGAACTATCGAGGCGAGCCTCTAGGTTTACGTGTCTAGTGGGTCCACTCCTCTACATTACTAATACCTCCCGAATGGTCCAAGACTCCCACTCTTATATAATAGCACCAGTAACTATGTTCCATTTGTCTTCTCACAATAGGCAATAGTGGTAACACACACTTGAGCCTCCTCTTTCCATGCCACCACAGCACTAAGTCATCTCGACTCTTTCTTAAGCCTTGCACAAGGCTGCATCCAAGGAGATAGTCTATGGGACGGAAAATTTCTTGTTATCTTCTGTGTCAATTTCAAGTATAAGAGGGTCAGACTCAAACCTTTTGACGATGTCTTATTCCTTCCCACATGGTGATTTGTTCTTCCACCATCCAATGCATAGGGCCCAACTCACCCCACCCTCTTCCATATTATCAGCTCCACTAGGTCATCCTGGTCCTTATCATCTCAAGCATTCTCTTTAAGCGATTCTTCATGAACTTCCAAGGATGTGACCTTTGGGACACATCACCCTAAATGCTTTCCCATATGATTCTTTTAGCGTGGAGTCACACACCCAGCCGCTTCCATGTTGCAGAATCTACCAACTTGTCCTTGTCCTCACAATCCCAATATTTCTCTTCATGCAATTCATTATGAACTTTCGGGAACATGACCTCTGGGACATGTCATACTAGATTATTTCCATACAATTATTTTAGAAAGGATTCACATGCTCAGCTGCTTCCACGTCAACAGCTCTACCCGCTCGTCCCACATACTTTGCCCCCCAGCGTTGTGAAAGGGTTCAACACATGATATGGCCATGGTGCCTCAATCAAAGATTATAGAAATTATGTCAAGGATGGAAATACACAGCGTTCCTGCAACATTATAAAACATGTATAAAACATTATGTATATATATAGCTATACTCAATACTAGAGCATTATAATTGTAGAAGGATTCATTAATCACAATTAACCTGATTTCTTGCCTTTCACATTACCTGTGTTTGTTCATGGACATGTGTGTGTGCACGCACGCTCACTTCTAAACTCATGAGCTTATTTCCCTCCTGCACGTAATCATTAGTAGAAGATATTCATGTGGTTTCCATTCTAGATAATGAGGTTGCATGCCTTAGAATATCCATCATACTAATGGGTTTATTAAATGTTGGAAGGTTGTTACATATCTTCCTTCAAGGACCTTTCATGTTTAGAGTATTCATTCAGTTCATTCACCACTATATGAGTATAAGTATCCCTACATACAAAGCGTTAGTTCAAAATCACAGTCACGAGGACCAGTCGAAGAAACCTCATTCTTTCCACTCATAAGTAAACCATGCATCATTCAAGCAATTAGCACAAGCTTAACTTAACAGTTTGAACATATAAATATGTATATATTTTTTTAATGGCATAGGTTACATGTACAAAGACTTATCTTAGATTGAATTTAGAGTTGGGAAAATGAGTCTGGGACAACCACCCTCCACCCAACCATAGATAGGTTGCAACTAGTTCTCACTTGTGGTTGTCACCCATGAGCTAGATTCCAGAGACTAAGGTGGTTTTTCTCAAGGGATTAAACACCGATCCATGATTGAAATAAATACTCTAGAGGTTCTACCACCTCCACCCACCAACAAAATATTAGTAAAAAAACTCCACAGGGAATCGAGAGGTCTGCTTCCTCCACCCTCTAGTTGTTCAACAACTAATAAGCTCCAAGGTTTCCAGAGGTTTCACCTCCACCCTAAAAACATATAACATAGTGGTTTCACCCACTAAAGGGAGCGTAGAATCCATTGTAAAGAGAAAAAAAAAGAAAGGAATTATAATACCTCCTTTCAAGAATCCAAGGAACAACCCTCCAGCCCATCCTTCAAGGGACTCTAGAGAAATCCACCTCCACCCTCTAGCTAACAAGGAATCGAGAAGCCATTATCCTCACCTGAGAGAACTTATCATGCCAATATTTCCAACCAAAATCAGTTATTCCAAGTACTTCCTCTCAGCTATGAGCTTCAAGATTCTTCTATGCTACCAATATCTTAAGAGACTCCTTATTTTCTCAAGCAACAAAGAGATCCTCTCTTCCTTCCCACACATAGGCTATGGCCGCTTTATTTTTCAAACCTCCACCATCGGGGCATATTGTTCCTTGTTTCTTATCCCACCGTTTCAATATGCTTTCCACTGTGTGCGCCCTTGTTCGAATGTGTTTTGTCACCTCTCCTCCCCTTCTCTTTCGCACGGTGGTTCTGTCTCTATTGTCCCCTCTCCCATGGTTGACTTCCTCACTTTTCTAGCTACCTACACATTCAAATTTTCCTATAGTAAGGAAACTTACACCATCCCAAGCAAGAAACCTTTGTACTCTCTAGAACCTATGTCCCCAAATTAGCTCAACATTTTTCAAATATTTACAATGTATTTCACAAACCCCTTCCCCTTACAGGAGGGCTCCACTTTGGGAGCAATACCATACCAAGTTCATTCATATTGGGGAATATATCCTTAGGAAAAATTGACATAATGTATTGAGCATATAATAGTGGGTAAAGGATTTTAATATGTTGTGTATAAAAAATTGAGCTCAAAGTTAATGAAAAAATATAAAGGAGTATAAAAAATGTTAATGAAAAAACATATACCTACACTATCTAGTGAAAGTAGGGATTTTTAAAATTGGGAAGGTGTATTGGGTTCGTATTGGTAGGGGGTTAAATAAAGTGATTTTTAGATGTATTTTCCAATATGTAGTCAAATTAAGGGCATTCTTTAGTATTCCACAAACAAAAATGCTAGAGGTTAATTGAGTGAAGCTCCTGTGCCCCTGTAGGGGAACACCATTCTCGATGTTCAACATCCATAAAAAACACAAAAGACATGCTAAAAAACAAACATAATGCTTTGTGGAGCTTTATATACACAACTCAATATAGTATTTACAATGGCATATATGCATTTTCTTTAACTAACAAGCAATAAGGGATATGATTTTCCCATTGTATCAGTCATTTCCTAATTGCTTCCTGAGGCCCAAAGTGCCTCTACTGCACCTTAAGTTGATCTATTGCTCAATTCCAAAGCACGAGGCTCGTTCAGTCTAGAATGCATAGTGGCTCTGGATGGAACTCTCTTTGTTGTTCCACCTATATCATAGACTAATCAATCACACAATTAGAATCTTGCACATATCTTTTAGGCAATGAAACATGGAAAACATATTGGACTCTTACCAATGGTGGTAAGGCCATCCTATAAGCCATTGACCCTACTCTTTCATGTACCTCAAAAGGCCCACAAAATGGTGGTGCCAACTTAGCACATGACCCAATATTCAAGGAATTTTTCTTGGGTCTAACTCTCAAGTAAGTAATTTCCCCAACTTGGAACTCTTTATGAACCCTATGTTGATCTTCGTCTCTTTTTAGGATGTCTTAAGTGACCTTTAAATTTTGCCTAATAGTTTGCATATTTTTCTCCATTTCCTTTAGCATGTTAGGTCCAATAAGGACCCTATTAATTGGATCATTGCAGATAATAGGAGTATTACAACTCCTTCCATAAAGTGCCTCAAATGGGCTCATCTTTATGGATTCCTCGTACACATTATTTTATTCAAACTTGACAATTGGAATATACTCTTCCCACTTCTTTTCCTAGTACATCACATACATCCTCAACATGTCTTCGAGAATTCTATTTTTCCTCTTTGTTTTCCCATCTATCTTTGGATGATAAGATGCACTAAAGGCTAATTTTGTTCCCAAACTTGAAAATAGTTCCTTCCAAAACCTTGAAGCGAACTTGGCATATATATCTTAAATAATTTTCTTTGGGACCCCATGCAACCTCACAATATCCCTTATGAAGATTTGAGCCACCTCACTCATTGAATTGGTGGACTTAACTACTACAGAATGTGTCACTTTTCCCAACTTGTTAATGACCACAATAATACATCATGTTTCTCAGTTGTTCTTGACAACCCAATTATAAAATATCTGGAGATCACTTCCCACTTCCATTCCAAAATCAGAATGGGTTGTATTCAGCCTTTTGGATCCTTACATTTGACCTTCCCTTGTTGGCACTCTATGCACTTAGCAACAAAATCAACTTCTTCCTTTTTCAAGTTAGGACAATAATAGATTATTGTGAGAGTCTTTTGGTATATTAGGTTGTTGGAATATGGGTTAGCATGAAACTCTCCCATTATGAGTCTCTTCAAATCAATATTGGAACATAGATTCTATTCTTGGATCTAATTAGGCCATCATCTCTGAGGTAATATTCTTCATCCTCACCATCCTCGCTACCTTGTTGTATCCTTTATTTTATTTGATGATACCTCACATCATGATATATGTCATTCCTGACCCTCTCTCCCACGTTGATCCCATATGATCTTATGGCTACGAGGAGATTCACTTGAATTCTTCTACTTTCTGCATCAACAACCTTGTTTTCCTTTCCCTTCATATACTTAATCTCAAAATCAAACTAACTAATTATAGTGAGCCACCTTGCTTGTCTTATGTCTAACTTAGGTTGATCAAACAAGTATTGTATTCCACCATGACCTTTCATGAGCACAAATCTTCTATCGAAGAGGTAATGCCTTCACATCTTTAATGCATGAATAATGAAAGCTAAATCTAGGTCATGAGTCACATGGTTTACCTCATGCTCATTTAATTTTCGTGACTCATATCAAATGACATGTCCTCCCTACATCATGAATCCATCGATCCCTTCCTTACAAACATCTGTGCAAACCACAAAATATTTATCTAGATCTACAATCCTAAAAAATAGTGCATTAGTGAGCAATTGTTTCAACTTTTCAAAGCTTGCCACACATTCGGTTTTTCACTCAAATTTGTCTCCCTTCCTCTGAAAGGATGTGATAGGATGGCCTATCTTGGAGAAATTTCTAATGAACTCCATGATAGCCTTGATCTTTTATGGATCAACTGATATCTTCTCCTTGGAGACAATGTGCCCCAAATAATATATTTGTGACTGGAAAAATTTACATTTGATCAGATTTAAACAAAGCTTATGTTCTCTCAATATCTATAGTACCACAACTAAATACCTTTCATGCTCCTATTCACTCCTTTAATATACTAATATGTCATAAATAAATGCAATCATAACTTTTTCCAAATAAGGATGCAACATACTATTCATTAAACACATGAAAGTGGCAGGAGCATTAGTAATCCCAAATGGTACAACAAAAAACTTGTAATTCTTGTATCTTGTCTAGAATGCAGTCTTATGGATATACTCTTCCTTGATGCACACTTGATGAAACCCTAACCTCAAATCAATCTTGGAGAAGACAATTTCTCCTCTCAATTCGTCAAATAAGTGATCAATCCATGGCAATGGATATCTATTCTTGATGGTCACTTTATTTAGTTTTTTGTAGTCAATACAGAGTCTTATATATCCTTTATCAATCATTTCCTTAAGATATGATTTTAACTCAATAAATTCATGAGTACCCATCTTGAATGGTGCCTTGGATGTTGGTGCTTCTTCGGCATCAACTAAATTGAAAAATCTGCCTCTCTGTGAGGAGGTAATCCAAAAACCTATGCTGGAAATACATATGCATACTGCTACAACATTAGATATTGCTTCCATAGATCACTTTCCTCTTCTTCAACAATGTTATTAATTTTTCCATTGCTAGAAATTTACACAACAAATAAATGGTAGCCTTTCCTAAAACTACATTTTCCCTTTATGGTTGTGATCATCCTCACTAAAGTAGGATTTCGTTTGCCCTGCAGTGCTCTTATTTTTCCATGTTCAACCAGGCACTTGATTTCCTTTTTCAAAGCAATAAACTTTTGTCATGTGTACGTACAACAAATCCATGCCCAACAACATACTACACACACCTAATGGCAGCAAATTCAAATGCATTGTTGTTGGCATGTCCTTGTGTTCAAATCCACATGATATCACCCGGTGGTTGATTTTCCTTTTTGTCCCTATAGTTAGTGGAACCAACCAAGACTCTACATGTGCTTGGAATTTTTCCATGAGCACTAGGCTAACATAATTGTAATTAGAACTAGAGTCAATTAAAACATAAATAATCTAATTTTTCAACTTACCTTCCATCTCAATTATGGACACTTGGTCATTTTCTTTCCAATTATCCACATATGCATATATCCTAGGAAAAATTATTGCTACATCTCCCATAGTTCAAGCCTCTTGTGCACTATATATCTGAGGCCCCACATTTTTTGATGTGGGCAATCTAATTTTTGGTGTTTCTTGCCATGTGTCCAGCATTTCACTGGTTCTTTAGCCTGAACTCCATACTTCTCCTTCACATGGCCACTACTTTCTCTCCTTAAGAACAATATTTCTCTTTAAGGCCCTTTGGAAGGTAATTAGTAAGTTATAATATTATGGAAAAGAAGGTCAAGTAGGCCTCATAACTTTGAGGGCTAAGAGGGCTTATGGAAGGTGGTCTACATGAGAAAGAGAAGGTCGAGTAAGCATCGAACACCTTGAGAACTAATAGGGCCTGTGGAAGGTGGTTGAGAAGAAAGCATATTGTGGAGGAGAAGGCCAAATAGGCCTCACACCCCTTGAGGGATGAGAGGGTATGTGGAAGGTGGTTGGAAAGAGATTTTCTCATGGAGGAGAATACCAAATAGGCCCCATACCCATTGAGGGATGAAAGGGACGTTAGAAAGTGGTTAGAAAGAGAACATATTGTGGAGGAGAAGGTCGAGTAGGCCTCAAACCTATGGAGGTCTAAGAGGGCCGATAAGGCCTATGGAGGGTCGAGAGGGCCAAGAGGGTTTCGAGAGGGCTGAGAGGGCTTATAGAGAGCACAAGGATGTGTAGGGGCACAATATATTGATAGAGAGATTATCTCAAGTAAGCAAGATATTTTCATGGGTCATGTTGTAGGTTTGTTCTAAGTGAGATACTTAATTATGTCAAGTCTGAGGAAAGAGCATGGAACAAAAAAGGAGATCCATATCAACCATATTGAGGGAATATCTAAGGCTTGATCCAATGGAATAAATTCAGGGTAGTTTTCATATATGTAATTTCCTCTAGGGCCATTATCCTAGTAAGGGGGCCTAAGTAGATTCCGAGAGGAATTTAATGAATAATTGTTGGTTGGGTTGAACCTCAGACCGCTTGAGGGACGAGAGGGCTTATGGAAGGTGGTTGGAAAGATAGTATATTCTGGAGGAGAACACCAAATAGATTTTAGACCCCTTGGAGGCCAAGAGGGCATTTAGAAGGTGGTTAGAAAGAGAACATCTTATAGAGGAGAAGACTGAGTAGACCTCAAACGTATGGAGGGATGAGAGGGAAGATAGTGCCTATGGAGTGTCGAGGGCTAAGAGGACCTATAGAGAACTGAGAGGGTCGAGAGTATTTATAGAGAGAAAAATATTTGCAGTGGCACAATAAATTAAGAGAGAGATTCTCTCAAGTAAGAAGAGATCCACATGAATCATATTGCAGGTTTGTTGTGGATGAGATACTCAATTGTGTCTGGTTCAAGGAAAGAGAATGGAGAAACAAAGGAGGTCCAGATCATACATATTGAGCAAAGATCTAAGGCTTCATTAACTGGATCAGATCTAGGGAAATTGTTGTATATGTGATTTCCTCAAGGGCCATTATCTTAGTAAGGGAACCTAAGTACGTTCTCAAAAGAATATAATGAAGAATTATTGTTTGGGTTGAACCTTAGACCCCTTGAGGGTGGAGAGGGCCTATGGAAGATAGTTGGAAAAAAAGAACCTTTTGGAGGAGAAAAATAAATATTCCTTAGACCCATTGAGAGTCAAAAGGGCCTATAGAAGTTGGTTAGAAAGAGAACATTTTGTGGATGTAACAACCCCAGGTTAAAATTTCATGTAATAAAGTTAATAATGGTAAAAATAAGGCCAACATCATCGAACACTTATTCCAAGTTGAATGTTGGGAAAAACATCCTAGTGGGTGTTCATTTGGTTTATTATGGCTAAGGAAATTAGAAGAGGAAATGGTAAAGGATTTGAAAAGGAAAAGAGGCATTAATTGGAATTCTATTTATGATAATATTGGAAAATTAAGAGAAAAGTAAGGTGAAAGGTCACAGGTTGCATGTGAGGAGGAAATTTATGGAAAATTAGTGGAAATTGAAGAAAATAAAGACTTCATTGATAAAAAGGCTTGTGAGAATCACTTCACATATTTTGTTAGTTTAAGATTTTGTCAGTTCAATTTTGGAGTTCTCTGTCTATTCTCTCTTTTCTCCCATGCCCTTACACATATAAAGCATTCTTGCAGCACTATAACATTAGAGAAAGGAAGGAAAACGAAGGACAAGAAAGCAAAGGGAAGAAAAGATCAAGCAAGGAAGAGCTGGATCAAGCGTCTATATCAGGATTACTTTGCAAGTATTGAGTTGCATATATGATTCCCTTGCTAGTTTTGGCATGCATGTTATATGCTTGTGTGTGCTTTCTATCATCGACATGGGATTATCCACGTGTGATAGTGGTTTCAACTTTGCCTTGCCATTTTTGGATAGCCATGATGTGATGGGTTCTTTCATTTTTTTTATCTTTGGATTTCCAAATGGTTTTGGAACTGGGTGAGGTGGCATCAGGAAAATTTCCAAGGGCCCAGGAATCCCTTGACCAGTAATGGCAGAATTACGGTAAATCCTGAGGGTGGAGACAGGAAAATTCCTCAAGGTATTGGTGAAGAAATTGATGAGCCCCAGAAATGGGTAATTTTATGGGCTCATTCTGCCTCTTATTTCAACTTAATCCACCATTCTCATTAGTTTGTTGCATGTTTTCGAATATATTTATGCTAATAGAGTGAATTGGGTTAGTCACTATGCCATGTAGTCTAATGAGTGTTTTATGCAGATTTTTGGACAAAGACAAGGAATTTATGAGCAAATGGCAACCAAACTCGAGGAAAATAGGGAAGAGGACTTGTAGGGTGGGTGTCTACTTCATTAATGACCCCTTTCCTCGAATCCTCCATCAGCAACTCGGAGCACAAAGGGCCACATTGATGATTCCAAGGGGCAGCTGAGAAAGTCAAGTAGGACTGCTGTTTATCTTCAGTTCTAAGAAGCCGAGTTCCTTGATTTTAGGAGAAATGTTTGAAGTCCCCATTTGTATAAATAAGAAGGCTTAGAGCCTCAGTAGGTTAGCCAGTTATTAGTATATTTTCGCACTTTTGTGTAGCACATTGGTCAGTGTATTTTCGAGCTCTTTTTGAGAAGAGTTTATGTGATGTAACTGTTATTTTTGATAATGAAGATGAAACAGTTTTTGAGCTAGCACTGATCTCTTTTAGAGGGCTGAAGCTCTTGGGTTAGGGCCCAACCCAAGCTACGCAACACCTCCTTTGTGTCCTTATATGTTTTTTCTTCCATTCATGAGATAATTTCTGTTGCATAGATTCATTTTACCTTGTTAGATTAGGTTGCTTTTGATGGTTAGCATAGTTGTTTTTGTTTCAAGTTTCTTAAGTAGGATGTTGTAGTGACAGAATAAGATTCAAAAAGGCCAACAAAAAGTCTTGATCTCCTTTCTCCCTCCTTGGGACTATGATCTGAGGTCAGGGCACTACTGCTGCCACCAAAAACACAGTTTTTGCTCTCCCATGCAACTGCTAGTGTGATACTTTGTTTTGGAAAAGTTGATATTGGTTCAGATTCAATTGCTTAGATTATTTCATGTCCTTTTACCATAGTTCTCTCACACGCTTTTCTGTTCCTAAGGTACTATTCAGCATTTTCTAATTGTAGGTCAGGAATTAGGTCAAGCTAGACAAAACTCTATTTTTTTAGTTCTTTTTTTGGTCGGTTTTGATAAGCAAATGTGGAGATCTCTTGCAGGACATCCCAGCTCATCATCCCTCCATAAAACAACCAGCACCAGCTCACTCCTCATAGATTCCCCAGCTCATTCACCGCATTTTTCCAAGCAGCCCTAATTTCTACGTTTTTTTCCATAAAGTTGCCTTCTTGCCATTTGAACAAATCCAACCATCACATTCATCCCTGATCTTCCTTGACAAGTTATAGACACCTCAACACCCTCATCCAGCCTTCATTTCCCTTTTCCCATCATTTTTCCACCTTCAAAACTCCAAAAACAGCTTTCGGCCTCCTCTTGTAGATCCTCCTGTAGAACCTCCTGTAGATCCCCTGCAGCCTCCTGTAGAATTTCCTGTGAGTGATTTTTCAAAGTCTGATCGCAATGAAAGTCTTCAGAAGGGTACTAGGGGCTTCTTAGGACCTCTCCACACCTTCCTCCACCTTTGCAACAACCAACTCCATCTTCCTTTGCCACCAATCCTCTGCATAGTCACAACCAGAGAAATCACAAGCATAATAATTTCACATAAAACCACTCAAAAGTACAAAAAGATGATTTCTTCTTAGTTCTCTTCAGAATTAGCTTGAATAAATCCAATTTACCTTCTCAGTAGTCAATGGCCCCCATTTCATTAGTTTCCATCTCTTTTCTTGCAAAAGTAGGGTTAGTGGGTAAACTAGGGTTTGCTAGGGTTTTCTAGGGTTTGCGTTTCATTTTAGTTTTCCTTCTCTTTCTGCAAGTAGAATAGCCCCTGTAGAGTTAGTTTCCTTTCATCACAGTCAAAAGCTTCTTCTGAGAACTCATAGAAGTTGGCTTAAGCTCCTAGCGAACTTGCACCAGCTAATTAAGGGATAGCCTGTAATAAGAACTAGTACTTGTGCATATAGCACCGTCGCTTTCAAGTTTGTTACGAACTACCGGGTTGACAAAAGTAAAGAAGGAAGCCCCAGGAGTTGCAGCATTATTACTGCAATACTAGAGCCCACCATTCTTTTTGGTGTCGTTTCCGGGGAAGCATCAGAGTATTTTGTGATTACTGCTTTTCTTCTATTCTTTATTGCAACATTCTGCTAAGTAGTTTATTTCAGCAAAAGTAGAGTAGTTGTTTCATTTCAATTCTGCAATTTCCATTATACCAAGCATAGATTAGGCATTTCCTTCTTTCATTTCAATTTTGAAATTTCCATTACAGCAAGCGTAGATTAGTCATTTCCTACTTTCATTTCAATTCTGCAATTTCATTTCAGCAAGTGTAGATTAGGCATTTCCTTGCTTTCATTTCAATTCTGCAATTTCATTTCAACAAGTTTATTTTAGTAGTTGCAATTTTTCATTCAATCCATTTTAGTTTTGCAGATACAAGCAGAAAAAACAAAAATCACACAAAAATATATTTCCTTTCATGCCTCGTAGGAATAGAGACAATTCAGGAAAATTCCTACCCAACACCCCCACCACATCACTAAGTCACCCTTCTCTCTTCTTTGGTGGTAGTGACCCAAAAGAACCTATAAGTGAACCTCCAGAGATATACGAAGATCCTATAACAAAAGAAGAGCAAGAAACCATTCCTCCTGAGACCATGGCTGAAAACGAAAATGTTAGAGGAAATGGGGAAAGAATAGAGGGTGTCTTTCCTATCCGAGAGACCAATGGGGACACTAAAATGAAAAACATAAGTCCTTCAACCTTACCTCACTTCCATGGATTAACTACCGAAGATCCTGATACCTTCTTGTTTGAATTTGTTGTTCTCTGTTGAACCTATGACTATGCAGAAGACGAGCAGAAGTTGAAATTGTTTCCTTCTACCCTCAAGGATGCAGCATATGCTGGTTCATGGGGTTACCTAGAAACAGCATCACAACTTGGGCTCAGATGCAGCAAGCCTTTAACAACAAATACCGAGACTACTATAGGTCAAAGGATACCAAGGAAGAAATCTTCCAAATGACCATGGGAAGTGATGAATCCTTAGAAGACTATGAACAGAGGTTTTAACTTAGTTATAAAAGGGCCAGGTGCACACTTGACCCCGAATCTCTGAAGTTGGTCTTGCTCAAAGGAGTCCCTGAAGACCTTCTAGATACCCTCCATTTGCTAGCTGGGGGAGACATCTACCAACTACCTTATGATGACATAAGGACTGTGTTTAGAAACCATTCTAGATCAGCTAGAAAGAGAGGTAGGGGAAGTCAACCTTTAGCCAGTACATCCTCATCCAGTTCATCCCTTAGAAACAAACTTCAGAATCAGCTAGAAGATATCAAGAGTAAGATGAGGTAGACTCTTGCCATGCCAATGGATACCTTGCATATCAAAAGGAAACAAGAGGAAGTCAAGACGGATTTGGCCATATTTTGTCCCAGGTGCACTAGAAAGCATCCTAGGAACGAATGTCCATTGCACTCTATAGAAGTGTGTTTATTCTGTGAAGAAGACCATCCTACAAATCAGTTCCCTTCCTTTCCCAGAATTAAAGCTACATATCAGGGGGCTGAAGGAGCCAATGAACCACTCTATTTCATGAACCAAAGGAGGCCACATGGACCCAGACCTTACCAGCAGGGAATGCAAGGGACATCCCAGACCTATTACAACCCTAATCAAGCCACTTCCATGCCTCCTTGGTCGTATCCACCTCAATATCAGGCTCCGTCAGTTTCTCATTCATTTCACTCTTATGCTCAGCCACAGCCTCAGTGGAATGCACCACATCAGGGGTGGAGGCCCCAGTACAAATCTCATCCCGCTCTTTTGCCTCCACCACCTATTCAACCACAACCATTACCTCCTGCTCCACCAAGGCAACCTCAAATACCTGCTCAACCGAACACGAACCCCAATAATAGACAGGCCCAACAGGTATATAGTGGAGAAACATCATGCCCAACCTATGCTGTGGAGATTCAGGAGATTAACCTACGATCTGGGAAGGTTCTCCCAGATAGCCAACCTCCTCCTAAGGAGGATGAGGAAGAAAAATAGGAAAGTGAACCAAAAGCCATTCCACCCTTTCCTGAGAGATTAACTGGAACCACTCAACCGACCCCAGAAGAAGTTGAAGATGATCAAGGATAAGTGCTTTAGGCACCCAGGCATGCACAAGAGAGATGCTCCAACTATTAATGTCATAGGACAACTGTCCGACCTGATGTTGGGGCAGGTAGTCTGTCCGAAATATCTAGACCCTGGGAGTCCTGTAGTTGATGTCCACATTAATGGCACCGTAATCCCCCATACCCTGATTGATCTTGGGGCTGCCATTAATGTGATGACCAGGGACACTATACTTAAGATCAACCTTCAGGGTTCCCTAAGAAATACCACAACAGTACTATAGCTAGCAGACCGCTCCACCGTGACCCCTGAGGGGATTGTGGAAAATGTAATGGTCTCTATTGATTCCTAGAAGTACCCTGCTGATTTCCTGGTTCTCCAACCAAAGGCAAAGCTCACTGGGTATCCTCTCATCCTAGGAAGACCTTGGTTGACTACTGTAGATGCCTATGTTAGTTGTCGAGCTGGGAACATGACAATCAAGAATGGGCATATGTCCAAGTAGCTAGTCCTATATCCTCCTACCCAACCTTTATTAGAGCATGATTTACCTCTCTAGTTGGAGGAGGAAGATGAGGATGAAGTATATTCGGCACCATTGTGTACAGTGGAAGCTACCATGGGAGGCCCACAAACTGAGAATGATCTTATTGAAAACTTGACTCAGAATCCACCCCCCAGTGTGTTTCCATTAGAAGAGTTGGTGGAAGAAACCCAGGCCAATCCTGTAGTTGACCTCTGTGTGTCTGATCCGACCTCTCTTCGAGTTAAGAATGTGGAATTCGGCCCATAAAGAACCTTGAAGATCAACTCATCCCTATCCACCTCTCAAGGGAAAGAACTGTGTAACTTATTGAAAAACCACTTGGATGCTTTTGCTTGGAGCTATAAGGAGATGAAGGGAGTCCACCCTTCAGTTTGTACTCATCACATTTACATTAAAGAAGATTGTAAACTAGTCAGGCAGCCTGAAGGGAGGGTGAATCCAGCCCTTAAGGACATTGTCAAAGAAGAATTACAAAAGTCGCTGGATGTAGGATTCATCTACCCCATCTCTGACATCGAATGAGTCTCTCCTTTGGTCCTAGTGCCAAAGAAAAATGGGAAGTGGATAATTTGTGCCGATTATCAAGAACTAAACAAGGCCACCAAGAAGGAACATTTCCCTTTGCCTTTCATAGATCAAGTGTTATATGGCCAAGCATGGAAGAAGTTCTTCTCCTTCCTAGATGGGTTTAGCGGGTACAACCAGATCCAAATCAGCCTAGAAGACCAAGATAAGACCACTTTCACTTGTCTTTGGGGTACCTTTTCATACCAGGTCCTTCCTTTCAGATTGTGTAATGCTCCCGCCACTTTCCAGAGAGCAGTACTAAGTATATTTGATGAATTGATTCATGATTCAGTGGAAATCTATATCGATGACTTTACCCCTTATGTTTCTAACTTCCAGGAAGCTTTGACTAAACTGGAAAAAGTTTTAGCCAAGTGCATTGAAATGAACTTGTCCCTCAGTCCTGAAAAATGTGAATTCCTGATGACTGAAGGGACTGTGATAGGTCATACAATTTCTCAGCAAGGATTGCAGGTGGATCCCAACAAAATCGCCATCATCCAAAGGGTTCCACCTCCTCAAAAGGTAAGAGATGATCGGAGTTTCCTAGGCTTAGCAGGGTATTATAGAAGATTCATTAAATATTTTAGTAAGCTAGCCTCTCCATTATTTGGTCTTTTGGGAAACGATGCTGAGTTCATATGGACTGACAACTATCAAGTGGTTCTAGACACCTTGAAAGGTAAACTTGTAACTGCCCCAATTTTGAGAGGTCCAAACTGGGCCCTACCTTTCCACATTCATATAGATGCCTCGAACAAAGTGATTGGAGCAGCCTTAGGGCAAGTTGATGAGAAGCTGCCTTATGCCATATCTTTTGTAAGTAAAAACTTGTCCAAGGTAGAATTAAACTACACTGTAACCGAAAAGGAGCTCCTAGTTGTACTCCATTCCCTAAATAAGTTCAGATGCTACATCACCAGCTATCAAACATTCGTACACACTGATCATGTTGCAATTAGGTATTTGATGAATAAACTAGATGTAAGTTCTTGTATTATTAGATGGTTACTTTTATTGCAGCAATTTGATTTAACAATTGTTGATAAGCAGGGTAAGGAAAATTCCAGATGAACACCGATTTGCTATCTCTGTACTCTCTCCATGGTTTGCTGATATAGCAAATTACTTTGTTTCAGCACAATTTCCGCCACACCTATCCTCAAAAGAGAAAAGAAAGATCATGAGGAAAAGTGCTCCATTCAACTGGATTGGGGGCAATCTCTTCAAACTTGGCCCAGATCAGATTTTGAGGCAATGTATCAGGGAGGAGGAATTTTTTGACATCCTCCTAACCTGTCATGATGGGCCCTGTGGGGGCCATTTTGCAGCAAAGAGAACTGCCTTCAAAATTCTACAAGCAGGTTACTATTGGTCCACTCTTCATCAAGATGTCAGAAGATATATCAGCCAATGTGACCGATGTCAAAGGATGGGGAAACCTACTCTAAGGGATGAGATGCCCCTTCAACCTCAAGTGAATTTCGAGCCATTTGAGAAGTGGGGCATGGACATTGTGAGTCCTATCAACCCTCCTTCAAAACATAAATCTTACATCATTGTGTGTACTGATTACCTAACAAAATGGGTAGAAACAAAAGTGATCAAGACAGAAACAGAAGAAAAAGTAGCTAAGTTTTTGAGGGAGAATATCTTCTACAAGTTTGGCTATCCAAGAGAATTAGTCACAGATCAAGGGAGTCAGTTTACATCCAATCTGATTTAAGACCTGCTCACACACCACAAAATTAAGCACAGAATTTCTACCCCTTATCATCCGCAAGCAAATGGACAGGTGGAAATCACTAACAGAGCCTTGGAAGGAATTTTGACCAAGATAGTGAGCAGCAGCAGAAAAGATTGGGCAGATTGATTGGTTGAGGCCACCTGGGCCTATAACACCACCTGAAAAACCACCACAGGGTTCATACCCTATGAGCTGGTCTATGGGAAGAAGGCTTTGCTATCAATAGAATTTGAATATAACACATTAAGGATGGCAGCTCAGTTGGACCTAGGCCCCAGCCATGCACAAGAGGAAAGGTTACTTCAGCTAAATGGATTGGATGAACAGAGATTGTAGGCCTTTCTCCACTCAGAGGTAGTCCAACTTCAAAGGAAAATATGGCATGATAGACACCTCAAACAAAAACAATTCTAGGAAGGAGATTGGGCGCTGCTATATGATTCAAGATATAAAGATTTCAAGGGCAAACTGACAACAAGATGGCTGGGACCGACGACAAGATGGCTGGGACCATACACAGTAGAAAATTGCAGTGACAATGTCTCAGTTCTAATCCAGACCATCGATGAAGAAGTCATCCCCATGCTCATCAATGGGCATAGGTTGAAGATCTATAGGAAGCCCCTTTCCAATTAGGAATTCATTGAGAATCTGAGTAAAACAGTGTTCATAGTGGAGCAGGTCTCTGCCTCCATTCCACCCACACCCTAAAAAAAAAAAAAAAAAAAAGGAGAGAAAAGAGAAAAAAATAGAAAAAGAATAAAAGATCCCTGGGTGAAAACCTCCTAGAGGCACCCAGGGCAGGCAAAGAGGGTGAAATCCTCTTCAAGGCGCCCCAACTGTCTCAAAAAATAAAAAAGGATGAAAAAAAAAAAAAACTAACTTCTTTTGAATGCATTGCAGATTGCAGGGGGGTCAAAAAAGAAAAAAGGACATGGCCAGGCTACATACACCCTTGATAGCTTATTTCTCCATTTCCATTGTCTTTTCCCAGGCCTTAGTCTAGCTTGTTCTAGAAATTTTTCATCCTACAGGAAACTCTGTGCATTCTACAGGAGGCTCTTGTAGAAACCACAGAGAGCTCAAAATCAATTTCAGAAAAGAATCTGAGGGCTAGAAATTTGTCCAAAAGGCCTGTGGACCTTCGTGCCAACATTCATCCTCCTAACTCTCCATTCCATCCCTGCACCACTACATTTCCACTCGCTTTTTCTTCCTTGCACAGAAAACACAAAAATTCAGTTTCTTTTGTTCTTTTTTATAAAAAAAAAATTGATGAATAAAACAGCAGCATTCTGCACTTGTTTCTTACCTGATGCATTCTAGCTGATTTTCCTTTCTTTCAAAACCTTCCTTGGTTGTCTCTTTAGTCCCTTCTCAAGCATCAGCCAGAAATTTTAGAGGGATAAGCAGCTACAAGAAATCCTGCAGGATTCCTGTAACAGTTGATACCTTTAAAAGAACAAGCTCCAGAGGCAGAGTCGGTGCAGCCAAGATGTGTACAATATGCAAGGAGTGGTTCCTGATCAAAAATTGCCAGCATAAGGTAGTCAAGGCACCAGTTTAGAGGCCACGAGCACCAACAGCAGCAGCAATTAAAAAAAAAAAACAAAGTGCCAAAATCTGAGCATGCAGAGCACGGTAGCGACTAACAGGTAAGTGGCTAAACCCGTTCCTCTGTTGCATGAATATTATTTAGAAACTGCATGAACCATTGAGATGGTCACGATTAAATGAAATTGGTGGCCAGCTAACTGGCCACCCTCGTCCAGTTCAAACAAGCCTTGTCCAATTCAAACAACGTTCAGAAGGTGCAGTCAGCACGTGTGGTCCGTCAACTCAGGAAGAAAAACTCAGAACCGGTAGTGGTGGTGGTGTATAACGGGAATGATGGAAGTGATTGTGGGCAGGTGACATGAAATACCATAATGGCACTAGAGTAGGGACCAACGGTCCAGATGGGGATAACGTACCCTTCCTGCCACCTCACCTCGTCACCGCAGATCATGCCATAAGCTTAAGTATGTTGCAGTAGAAGCCTCCACCACCTTTTGTTTTCATTTGCATCGACGAGTTCTCGGCTGCAACAACTTACCTACCACCTACAGAACCTCGAAGCAATCACTCTCTGCCAGTTTTCAAAACCCTGCCACTTATCAGGCTCTACAAGAGCATTATTGCACTCTACAGGAGCAGAAACACAGTCTACAGGAGCCTTTCTACAGGAAGGCCAGAGAGCAGCTCTGTAGAGGGAAAATTCGAAATTTTTGCCAAATTCAAGCTCGAAAAAAGGTAGGCTCAGAAACCCACTCTACATGTGATATATCTACAAAAGGTGGTGGGATTCGAAGCAAAGTACTAGGTTGAAAAGGAAGGGAAAGTGAAAACAAAAGTCTGCTTGTGTTTTTCTGAAATATATACAGTCTCTCCATTTTACTCTCTGCACTAAAAGTCTATCTTTTTCTTCCCCGTATTCTCCTGTAAAGAAGGGATGCAACCATAGAAAACCAAGCCTGAAAAAAGTGAATTTGCATTGGGAAGTCTATGAGAAAGAAAAAACACAGTTTTATATACTCTCTGTTTTGTCAAAATATTGATTTCCTCAAAAAGCCGAGAAGTAAATTCAGGTTGAGAACAAAGTTTGAAGGGCAAGAAAATTAAAATTTGTTTTCGAAAAAGAAGAAACCCGAAAAACTCTCTCTGGTTCTAGAAAGAAAAACCTCAGTTATTCCTCTGTTTTCAGTTTTGAAAATTTGTTACCTTCCTCCTCACCCGAGAATTTCCAGTAGTCACTAAACATCATGACAGGGGGTTTTAAGAGAAAGGATCCTTTGAATTCCACCAAATTGCATGAACACCCAGAAGTGGTGGCCCTTTTTACCAGGGAAAATTGGATGCCTTTCTTTGAGAGAATTCATGGGTATGATGAGGAGGTGACAGAGGAATTTTTAATTTCTTTAAGGCCCCATTCAAAAACCCATGTTATAGTCAGTTTCAAGGGTCTAACCATAGAGCTTACACTAGAATTCATCAGCAGAATCACAGGTCTTCCACTTGGGCTCCCCTGGAGCAAAGAAGAAAAACCACTAGGACAGGTTGCTAAAAAGACATTTTTCCAACCTGATGAACATCCTGTAGAGGATAAGAATGGGATCAGAAGGACAAGTATACCTCATCCATGGGGTGAGGTCAGCTACCAGATCATGAAATATATCTCCTGTGAAGGAAGATACAGTATAGTCTATGATTATCACTTCATATTATTGCATGAATTAAGATATGGAATGGACCTACTTGCATCTAGAAATCTCAGTCTTCCATATTTTCTCCTCCAATTCTTGATAGAGTGTGGCACCAAATTGAATGCAGGAGTGCCAGACTAATTGGCTCACCATGGGCTCATTAAATTGTTGGTAGAGGATGATCTCCACACATACACAATATCTATAGCCTGGGAAATTTTTAGAAACATGACGAGAGAAGATGACATAAAAACTCTCACTGATGACTTGAGTCCATCTGGGAGTGAAGAGGAGGAGTAGAAAGAAGAAATTGAGAAGGAAATCCATGAGGAAACACAGAATATTCCATTAGAAGAAGAAAAAGAAGAGAAACAGGGAGGAGAAGAGAAACATGACACAACCACAGTGAAACCTACAGCAGAGAAGAAAACAACATCAAAAGTAGAGAAAAGGAAGAGGACAAAAACTAAAAAGAAGAAACCCAAAACAGCTCAGAAAAAGACTGCCACAGGAAAGGCAGAAACTCAACAAGAAAAGGAGAAAACACCACCAGAGACAGTAGAAACTACCTCAGAGACAGAAGACATAGGCAAAACTGCAGGGGATGAAGAAGAAAAATAGCAAGAAGAAGTGTCTCCTGAGACACTAGCAAGGAAAGCAGCAACTGTTCTTCCTACACTTAGCACTCTAGCTAATCAAAAAGGGAAAAGAAAAAGACAGACATCTATATATTTCAAAGCTCAGAGGAGCACCAGAATCAAGGTGGGCAAGCCCTAGCCACCTTTGAAAGAACCTATTATAATTGAGGATGCACCTACTATGACAAAGGAGGAATATCCCTCCAAAATCTCCATCACCTATGAGAGAGGGAGTCTGAAGACCTCCACCTGGAAGGAAAGGATCAAATTAATGGACTCTAAAGTAGTCCTACAGGAGGCACAAACCTCTCTATAGGAGACATTGGCTAAGCTCAAAGAAACTGAGAAACTGGAAAAGAAGGCAGAAGAACAATCCCAAGAGGAAGGTAAGGCAAAAGAAATACTAGAGCCTGGACCTCAGCCTAACTTAGGCTCATATTACAATCTTCTGGAGGATGGGAAGATCATCCCACAAAAATTTGCAGTCCCTCTTTTCTTCGAACTGGAAAAGGAAAGAGTCAGGACCCACACCTAGATGTAGATTGCAAAATCCAAAGGGGTCGAAGGCATAGGGCACATGGAAAACAAGTTGAGAGGGATGAGCAAAGAACTGAGCATGGTAAGGCATATAGAGAGCATCAGAAGAGCTCAACTGCAGGAAGAAAATGAATTGTTGACAAAGTAGCTACAAGAAAGGGAACCTCAAGGAGCAAATGAGTTGTCAATTTTAAAAGGACAACAACAGAAAGAGGGACCCTAGGCAGATAGTAAGGCAGCAGAGAGACAACAACAAGAAGAGTAACCCCAGACAGATAGTGAGACACTGATGAAGCAGCAGTAAAAAAAAAGTCCTAGGCAGAAACTGAAGTGTTGATTTTGAAGAGGCAGCTACAGGAAAAAGAAGCCCAGTTAGCCTGCATGGCCAACTAGGCAATGGAGGCATTGCAGTGCAGGTAGCCAGCAAAATCATATGCACTATAGCTCAAAGATCAGTGGCTCCAATTCCATATTGAGACACTGGCCCAAAGGGGCACAATACCATTTCAAGATTGTGGCCACTTTATGCATTTATGTGATCACAACTCAGCTGAGGATAAAGCAAAGCTAGCAGAATTTTACCTACACAACATGGCACTTACTGACATGAATTTATGGGATCCAAATGCTGCATTGGGAGATTTGCAGTTAATGGCTATGGCTTCATGGATGAGCCATGAAGAAAAGAGAGCAGTGGAAATTCAGAAAATGATGGCGAAAGAGCTAAGTGAGCCCCTGATGATTAGAGCCGAACCAATAGAGCCCTTAGCCCTCATTTATGCCCACCAACACCTTGCAGCTAATCCTCAAGTTCTCCTTGAATATGTTGACAAGAAAGCACAGGTTATTGCTCATTTCGAGGATATGGAGAGATTGTTTGGCGATGACTGCCTTCATGCTTGCATGAGAAGGTGGAATACATTGCCACATAGCCTAAGGATCAGGGAGTATCACTCCCCAAATAGGATGAGGGAAGCCATGAGGAGAGTGCCCCTATATAAGCACTCAATGCAAAATTTGAAAGCCAACTGGATTGGTCTTAAACTCAGTCCTCCACTGCTGCTAGGACTGTTGTAAAAAGTTAAGGAGGAGGAAGAACAGAAACAATGGAAAGAAGTGGACAGGAAAGTAGGTTTCCATGATAGAGAGGAAGACATCACATTACAAGCTTGGGATGTCAGGGAATCCGTCAGAGCCATTAAAGATGAAGAGTTAGATTAGTTGCTCAGAGGATGAGCAACCCATTTAGCAGGGGGGTGATGATGAGCCCGAGAAATGGGTAATTTTATGGGCTCATTCTGCCTCTTATTTCAACTTAATCCACCATTCTCATTAGTTTGTTTCATGTTTTTGAATATATTTAAGATAATAGAGTGAATTGGGTTAGTCACTTTGCCATGTAGTATAATGAGTGTTTTATGCATATTTTTTGGACAATTTTGGACAAAGACAAGGAATTTATGAGCAAATGGCAGCCACACTCGAGGAAAACAGGGAAGAGGACTTGTAGGAGGGGTGTCTACTTCAATAATGACCCTTTTCCTTGAATCCTCCATCAGCAACTTGGAGCACAAAGGGCCACATTGATGATTCCAAGGGGCAGTCGAGCAAGTCAAGTAGAACCGTTGTTTATCTTCAGTTCTAAGAAGACGAGTTCCTTGATTTGAGGAGGACTATTGGAAGTCCCCATTTGAATAAATAGGAAGGCTTAGAGCCTCAGTAGGTTAGCAAGTTATTAGTATATTTTCGCACTTTTGTGCACATTGGTCAGCTTATTTTCGAGCTCTTTTTGAGAACAATTTATGTGATGTAACTGCTATTTTTGATAATGAAGATGAAATAGTTTTTGAGCCAGCACTGATCTCTTTCAAAGGGCTAAAGCTCTTGGGTTAGGGCCTGACCCAAGCTTCCCAGCACCTCCTTTGTGTACTTATATGTTTTTGCTTCCAGTCATGAGATAATTTCTGTTGCATAGATTCATTTTACCTTGTTAGATTAGGTTGCTTTTGATGGTTAGCATAGTTGCTTTTGTTTCAAGTTACTTAAGCAGGATGTTGTAGTGATAGAATAAGATTCAAAAAGGCCAACAGTAGGTATTGATCTCCTTTCTCACTCCTTAGGACTATGATCTGAGGTCAGGGCACTACTGCTGCCACCAAAAACACAGTTTTTGTTCTCCCATGCAACTGTTAGTGTGATACTTTGATTTGGAAAAGTTTATATCAGTTCAGATTCAACTACTTAGATTATTTCATGTCCTTTTACCATAGTTCTCTCGCATTCTTTTCTATTCCTAAGGTACTGTTCAGCGTTTTCTAGTTGTAGGTCAGAAATTAGGTCAAGCTAGACAAAACTTTGTTTTTTTAGTTCTTTCTTTGGTTGGTTTTGATAAGTAAATGTACAAATCTCTTGCAGGACATCTTAGATCATCATCCCTCCATAAAATAGCCAGAACTAGCTCACTCCTCATAGATTCCCCAGCTCATTCGCCACATTTCGCCAATCTGCCCTAATTTCTGCATTTTTTTCCATAAAGCTACCTTCTTGCCATTTGAACAAATCCAACCATCACGTTCATCCCTGATCTTCCTTGAAAAGTTCTAGACACCTCAACACCCTCATCCAACCTTAATTTCCCTTTTCCCATCATTTTTCCACCTTTGAAACTCCAAAAACAACTTTCGGCCTCCTCCTGTAGATCCTTCTGTAGAACCTCCTGTAGATCCCCTGCAGCCTCTTGTAGAATTTCCTGTGAGTGATTTTTCGAAGTCTGATCGCAATGAAAGTCTTCAAAAGGGTACTAGGGGCTTCTCAAGACCTCTCCACACCTTCCTCCACCTCTGCAACAACCAACTCCATCTTCCTTTGCCACCAATCCTTTGCACAGTCACAACCAAAGAAATCACAAGCATAATAATTTCACATAAAACCACTCAAAAGTGCAAAAATATGATTTCTTATCAGTTCTCTTCAGAAGTATCTTGAATAAGTGCAATTTACCTTCTCAGTAGTCAATGGCCCCCATTTCATTAGTTTCCATCTCTTTTCTTGCAAAAGTAGTGTTAGTGGGTAAACTAGGGTTTGCTAGGGTTTTCTAGGGTATGCGTTTCATTTCAGTTTTCCTTCTCTTTCTACAAGTAGAATAGCCCCTGTAGAGTTAGTTTCCTTTCATCACAGTAAAAATATTCTTCTGAGAACTCATAGAAGTTGGCTTAAGCTCCTAGCGAACTTGCACCAACTGATCAAGTGACAACCTGCAGTAAGAGCTAGTACTTGTGCATACAACACCATCGCTTTCAAGTTTGTTACGAACTACCGGGTTGATAAAAGTAAAGAAGGAAGCCCCAGGAGCTACAACATTATCGCTGCAATACTGGAGCCCACCAGAAATATAGAGGCATCCAATCTTGTTCACTAGGCTCATATGACCTAAACAATCTTGGATGCCTATGTATTTCTTCACCAATACCTTGAGGAATTTTCATGTCTCCACCCTTATCTCATGTTCAGTATGTGTTTGAAGGAATTCCTACCATGTTTACACCTTGTTAGGTTAAGTTCTTGTACAAGTTTTTCATTAATGGCTTTTTCCTTGTGTCATTGATCATTCTAGAAATTTCTATCAAGTATTGGGCAAAGGTCTGGGTCCTAGCCCTATAAAAGTGGCTTGGATCTTGGGGTCGCATGCACAGAACTGGGTAATTTAGACTATAGTCACTGGGAGGTAGGGTTATACATGTGAATGGAGGCTTACAGTCACTGGCTTTCCTTATTATGCAAGCACTTGGGAGTCTAGGTCAGTGAAAAAGCAGTCTAGCTCAGGGTTTGGGCACCTGGAGTGGTTGTTTGACTCGCAGGGGTCCTGCAGCTCCTGAGGAAGGTTAGAAAGCTTTTATTCTATTGATTCCACTTCCTAAAATGTACCTAGAAGGTTGATTCATATCATATTAACTCTTCATCACATATTTACCCAAAGGGCCAGTGAACTTGGGTAAGTGTGGGAGGAGGGTGTTATATAGTGGTATCAAATCTCCCATGTTCAACACTTGGACTCAATAAGTAGAATGTGTTTTTCATGCATGCATGCTAGTTGTATATGTATTTTTTATGCATTTCAGTTTCTATATGTTCGTTATGCATGCATGGTTATGGTTATGGTTGTCGTGCTTGAGGTCATGGTATGCAATTGGTATTGTCATGAATGATGTTGATATATTGTTATGATTATGATTATATATGTATCATGCTAATATGGACTGAATTTGTAGACGAAATATCCTCCCATAAACCTGATTGAGGCATGTTGATTATGTTTATATTTTGGTTTAGTTGACATGACATAGTTGCAGGAAGAAGAGGATCAAAGATGACTAGAAAAACGGTGGATTATAATTCACGAGACTCTCCCTACAAATCATATGAGCAACATGGTGATGGGTACTCTCTTGACATAGTAGACACTTTGAGAAGTTTGAAGGCATAAATAAGAAGTTGCAAAGAAGATAATGACAAAATCATTCAGTCACAAGAGAGACTTTCCAGGGCATAGGAGAAACAAGTAGAGGTCAATGCAGTTATCCTTCATAGTTTGTTAGGCTTACAGAGACAGGGATCGCTTAGGATCAGTGACTGAAAAAATTTCATGACTAATGGAGCATATGGTACCATATCTCATGGTGGGTATAGGTCAGATAGATATGACATGGTTAGAGATGGTAGGTTCTTGGATACACTTGATAGGAAAAGCAGTGGACATTGGTTCTACTCTAGTTCTAGTTTAGGCAGGTATCATGGTCATCATCACTGTCATACTTACACAAGGAGTGACATGGATATTTTTCAAATGATTCTAAGAAATCCAAGCCACATACATTTGATGGAGAATTGAATAAACCAGAAGATGTAGAGGCATGGTTGCTTGGAATGAACAAGTTCTTCGACATGCATGATTACACCAAGGACATGAAGGCTAGGATAGTGTTATGAACCAACTCATTGAAATATAGAAAATATAGATCAACGACTTCAAAATCAGTGTCTTCGAGGGGGAAACCTCCTTCACATTACACAAATGAATAATTATTTAATGATACATATGACTAAACCTTCTTTCTATATATGGGAGTCTAAGGGGTCACAATATAATCAAAGCCGACATAACAATAATAATATGAGGGCACAACAATAACAATAGTGGGCTTCTATGGGGCACACTAATAACAATATGGGGACAATAGGGGCACAATAATAGAAATAAGGGCTACAATGACAATAGTAATGGGGAAATCACTAGCATTATAGGGACCTAACATGTCTCTCTCCTTGAAAAAAGTGTTGTCCTCAACGCTTGAGTAGTTTGGATGTTTCTATATAAAATTTTGATCCTCCCATGTGGAATCTTCAACGGGTAAGTTCTTCCACTTGATGAGATACTTTGAAATTGATCGATTTCGTAGTAGTATAGTTCCTGTTTCTGTGACTTCTTCAGGTTCCAGTATGAATTTTCCTTCCTCGTCAAGTTCTAGATATATTGTTTGAACTAGAAGCTTGTCACCTATAACCGTCTTTAAACATGAAACATGGAAAATTGGGTGCACTTGAGAAGCTACAGGAAGCTCCAATTTGTGTGTCATAGTACCAATCTTTTGCAACACCTTGTATGGACCATAATACTTTGGTGATAATATATTATCCTTGTTATCTTTCTTGAGGGAAATTTTTTTTATATGGTTGTAGCTATAGAAATACCCAGTCACCTACATCAAAACTTCTTTCGCTGCGATATTCATATGCATGTTGTTTCATTCTATTCTACGCCAAAATGAGGTTATCCTTTAAGATTTGGAGAACTTGTTGTTGATGCTCGATGTGATCTTCCACTTCTTGAACCTTAGAATTTTCTCTTAAATATGATGTGATGGATGGTGGCTGATAATATCCATAAACTGCCATAAATGGGGTCATTTTTGTTGAAGTAAGGAAGGAAGTGTTACAACACCATTCAGCCAGAGGTAACCATTTGACCCATTGTGTTTGTTTATCAAAGACAAAGCAACGAAGATATCCTTCCAAACATTTGTTTACTATCTCAATTTTCCCATCAAATTGAGGATGATAAGATGAGCTGTAAGAAAAATGAGTACCAAGACAAGAAAATAATTATGTCCAAAATTTCTAGTGAAATTGATATCTCTGTCGCTTACAATAATCTTTGGGTTTCCATGTACCTTTTGAATTGTTTCCATAAATGTAATATAAACTGTACTAGCTTTAAATGCATGAGATAATGGGATAAAATCCATTGAAACCTCCTCCCAATGTTGCCTTGGAATGGATAAAGGTTGTAATAGACCTGTGGTCTTAATTGTTTCAACTTTATTTTGTTGGCAAACCAAACATTCCACCACAAACTTTTGAATATCCGATTTAAGGCCATCCCAAAAAAATTCCTTCTTAACCCTCTGGTAAGTTTTTAAAAATCCTGAGTGAAGTGTGCAATTCCATAAGAATCTTTTGTTTGTGTTTGGAATTCTTACATAGGTAGAAGTGATCTTTGTACCATAACGAATCATTTTTCCATCTAAATGTATCAGATGTACTGGGATCTTGTTGTAACTTTTGAATGAGTGCACACACTTCTTCATCATTCTTCCATTCATCCCTTGCTTCATTTATCCAATCTGGTTGGATAATATAAATGGCGAAAAGAAATGCTTCGACATATTCATCCTTTCTTGAGAGTGCATATGCCACAACATTTTTCTTCCCTTTTTTGTAGATGTTTTCAAAGTCATAACCCAACATCTTTGTGACCCATTTTTTTTGTTCTTATGAAGATAATATTTGTTCTAAAAGTATTTAAGACTATCATGATCTGTTTTTACCTTGAATTGTCTCCCCATTCTGTAGGGTTTCCATTTCTTAAGTGCATGTACTATTGGCAATATTACTTCTCATAAATAGCTTTGTGTAAAAACTTTCCTTTGATTGGATAACTTTCAAAAGAAATGGGTCTTTCTTCTTGCATTAAAACGGCACCATTTCCACTCCCTGAGGCATCACATTCGATAATAAAGGTTTTTGTGAAGTCCAGCATAGCTAAGACCGGTGCTTGGCACATTGCCTCTTTAAGATGTTCAAAGGCCTTTGTTACTTCTGGAGTCCATGAAAATGCATCTTTCTTCAATAATGTTGTTAGAGGTGCTATTATTCTCCCATAATTCTTAACAAACTTGCAATAATACCCTGTCAACCCAAGAAATCATCACAGATGCTTTATGGATGTGTGGATTTTCCATTCCTTAATGGCTTTAATTTTTCTAGGGTCTACTTTAACACCTTCACGAGATACAATATGACCCAAATATTCCACCTCTTGTACTCCAAACAAACATTTGGATCTTTTTGCATATAATTGTTTCTCCTGCAATAGTTTGAGCACTGTGTCAACATGTTGAACATGATCCTTCCAAGACTTGTTGTAGATTAGTATATCATCAAAAAATACTAACACAAATTTTCTAAGGAAGGGTTTGAAAATTGAATTTATCAAGCCTTGAAATGTAGAAGGTGCATTGGTAAGGCCAAAAGGCATGACCAAAAATTCATAATGACCCTCATGAGTTCTAAATTATTTTTTTGGAATGTCTTCAGTCTTCATTCTGATTTGATGATATCCTAAATGAAGATCCAACTTGGTGAAGTATGCATTTAATCCAATAATTCATCAATGACAATAATGGGAAATTTATCTTTAATAATGAGCTTTTTGAGCTCCCTATAATCCAAACACATGTGCCATGACACATCCTTCTTGTGCACCAATACTATTGGAGCAGAGAAAGAATTTTGACTAGGTTGAATTATACCAGCCTCTAGCATTTGTACAACCATACATTCAATTGAACTCTTTTGGGCATAGGGATATATATAAGGCCTTATGTTTGGAGGAACACTTCCTCGAATCAAATGAATAGCATGATCATGATCACGAATAGGTGGGAGGCCTTTGGGAGTCTCAAATACCTTGGAATTGTTGTCCAAGGCGTTTTGGAGATTTGGAGAAATAGATGATTTTGAGGTGGGAGCCTCTAGCGAACATAATTGTGCAATTACGCCTCGTTATTCTTTCTTTAGAAGCTTTATCATTCTGTTAGAGTTGATTATCTTTCTTGGTTTCCCTGCAATACCCCTTAATTCAACTTCCTTTCCTTCCAAACAAAATTTCATGAAAAGTTCTTGAAAATTAAAATCTATTGTACCCAAGGATTGTAGCCATTTGACTCCTAGTACAACATCAGCACCACCCATTAGAATGGAAAGCATTGGGCTATTCAATACATATTCTCCCATGTATAGCTTGATATTATGGTATTTTCGAGAGTAATTTATGGCTCCTCCACTTTCAACCATCACTTGACACTCTGGTGTTGGATATAGGAAGCAATTCAATTCCTTGGCTATCTTACAATGAATAAAATTATGGGTACTACCCGAATCAATCAACACTATTACCTTTTTCTTCTTGATATGTCCTTTTATCTTGATAGTTTGAGGAGTGGTAATTCCATCCAATGAATTAGAAGATATGGTCGGATTCATTTCTTCTTTCTCTGGGGTTTGTTCCTAGTGTATATCCTCTTCTTCTGACATTTCTTGTTCCTTTTCTTCCTCCTCTTCACAATCTATGTAAAATAATTTCTTCTCAGTACACTTATGACCTTTAGTGTATTTTCTATCACAACTATAACAAAGCCTTTTTGCTCTTTTCTCTTCCAATTGTTGTGTTATCAACCGTGTAGGTTGTGGAAGGCTAAGGGAAAAAACACTTCCATCTTTATAGTTGTGAGTGGTAGGCTTCCTAGTTGCCATAATTCTTCTTTCCATTTTTCTTGCCACCCTAAATGCCTTCTCCAATATATCAGGTTCCCAAAGGCAAACCTCATGTTGGATGTTACCCTCTAAAGTCCCTATGAACACATCAATTGTATGCTCCTTTGGAATATCTTTTACCCTTATATTCAATTTTTGGAAGTCCTCAATGTGCTCCATCATTAAACCCTTTTGTTTGAGATTTATCAATTGGCTAAAAAAAGTGTTCCTTTTTGTATCCTCATAATGTGCTATCATTTCTTCTGTAAAAATTTCCTAAGTGGCAATTTTTTTATGAGAGAAAAGCCATCGCTACCATACAAACTGATTTGGTTCCAAATATAAAGTTGTAATGTGTACCTTTTGTGTGTTTTTAACATTATGGAGATCGAAATATTGCTCCATCTGTAGTATCCATGTTACGGGATCCTTTCCATCAAACTTCCTCCTATTGATATTTGGAACATGGTGGGTCTTCAATCCAATGTTATAGTCTATGAAATCATGATTAACATTTCTTTTGTTCTCATCATGACTTTCCTTTACTACCCTTTCACCATTAGTAGACATTTCTTGTAGCAACTTTGTCAAATATGTCTTCAAATCTTCCAATTTTCCTTCCATATTAGATTCCACACCTTTATTTAAACCATCCATCTTAGCTTCCATGCCTTTCTCTAAACCATCCATCTTAGCTTCTGTTACTTTTTGTGAGAGTGAAATTTGTCGCACTTGGTCTCGTAATTTTGATATATCATGTTGTATTTCTTCCTCTTCTTCATGAGTCATGCTACAGCTTTCATGTTGCTTACTAGGTGTTTCCATTTTCTTTCTTCGGGGCATCAATTAATGATCATTATGCTTCACTATGCCCTTTCAAATCCTTCAAACTAATTTTTCAAACGAAACTTATGCAAAATTTTAAAAAAACTAAACACATTTTTTCACTTTGTAGGAGCTCTATATTTAATCTAATGTATCCCTAAAAGTTCAGATCTCCAAGGTCTAAAATTGCGAAATGTAGTAGCCCTTCGAGTCCTCTTTCTAACCCCAACAGTCTGATCGAAATTTGATTCTCCAAGAAAGAGTTACGCCCAATCTCCGAAGATGGCCTATTTATACACTTTTTCAGTAGATACAACTTGTACGAAGTGTCTTGTGTCATTGTTTCAACATTCAGACTTAAAAATGATGCATGGAAAGCTACAGTCTGTCCTAATTTTGTAACTTCTTACGAAATTTCAATCCGATACTCAGAGAGAAAGTTATGGCGATTTTCTGAAGGTCACCTGTTTGGGATGTAATTGGGGAGCCTGGAGAAACCCTAATTTCCTTAGATTATAGCCCCGAAAATATAGTGACACAAGGTCTGGAATTCAAACCCAAGGATCATCAAGATTTCATATCAACTGGGTTTTTGTTTTAGCTTCTTAAACATCGCAGAAAGAAAGTTATAGCGAAAATTCCACAATGACATGTTTGGAGCAGCGATAGTGTTATGAACCAGCTCACGAAAGGATAGAAAAGATAGATCAACGACTTCAAAATCAACCTCTTCGAAGGGGAAACCCCCTTTACATTACACAAATGAAAAATTATTTGATGATACAAATGACTAAACCTCCTTTCTATATATAAGATTCTAAGGGGTCACAATATAATCAAAGCCAACATAACAATAATAATATAAGGGCACAATAATAACAACAGTGTGTTTCTATGGGGCACACTAATAACCATATGGCGATAATAGGGGAAAAATAATAACAATAATGGCTACAATGCCAAGAGTAATGGGGGAATCACTAGTATTGTAGGGACCTAACAGATAGCTATTTTTAGCCTCAAAGGGAAAGCGAACTTCTAGTGGGAGGATGAGAAGTGGGTCAGAGACATAAGGACAAAGGAGTTGAGTTGGCATGAATTCAAGATACTCTTCAAGAAAAAAGTACTTTTTAGATAGCTATTATGATAGTAAAGCAAATGAATTCTATGAGATGGAGATGGGATCGATGATAGATGAAGATTACATGACTAAGTTCCTAGAGTTATTGAGGTATGTGTCTTATCTTAAGGATGAGAAAGTTAAAGTTCAGATATTTGTTAGTGGATTACCATTAACATTCAAGGATCAGATTGAGTATGATGAGTCTCATTCGCTGGAAGAAGTCATTGGTAAATTAAAGAACTACTATGAGTAATCAAAGCATCATATCAAATCTAAGAAATGTTGGAAAGGGAATGATAAGACTAAAGGAAAATGGCCACCAAAGTGAACAAGACCTTAGGTTTGCAGGTTTGGTTTTTTATAGGTTGTTTATAGGTTTGCAAGTTTGTAGGTTTGCAGGTTTTTTTATTTACAATTTGTTTACAGGTTTACAGGTTTGCAATTTTGGTTGTTTACAAGTTACAAGTTCGTGTAGTTGGCTATAGGTACTAAGAAGAGAGTTCATCATTGGGTAAGAGATTGTGCATTTGAGTTGAACAATATGCCTACATCAGTGCATTTGAATGTACTTCCATCGGGATCATACAGTATGCTTCTAGGGATGGATTGGTTGTATCTTCAAAGGACTAAGGTGGATTGTTATGAAAATTTTATTGAGTTCTTGGATGACAATGGAGAACAAAGAATTTTGCAGGGTAAGAAGAAGGAAACATCATTCAAAATGGTTACATTTATGCAAGTGAAGTGTAGTCGCAGGAAAGGATGTGTGTTATTTTCATTTCATATCTCCAATAATAAAGGTGAGGATGTTGATGATGTAGAAGTCTTGAAGAGGTACCCAGCCTTGCAGCAGTTTCAAGATGTATTCCTAGTAGATATTTAAGAGTTTTTGCCTCACAGGGAAGTGGAATTTTCTATTGAGTTGGTACTAGGTCCAGGACCAACATCAAAGGCACTGTAGAGGATGAGCACACTAGAGTTGGTGGAATTTAAATTGTAGTTGAAGGAAATGCTTGAAAAGGGATACATAAGCCCAAGTGTATCACCTTGGGGTGCACTAGTGTTGTTTGTGAAGAAGAAGGATGGTAATCTCAAGTTGTGCATCGATTACAGATAGTTGACTAAGGTGACGATCAAGAAAAAGTATCTGTTGTCGAGGATTGATGACTTGTTTCATCATTTGAAGGGAGAAACATTGTTCTTGAAGATTGATATGAGATCAAGAAATCATTAGGTTTGCAGCAAAGAAGAGGACATATACAAGAATGCTTTACGGACCAGGTATGGGAATTATGAGTTTGTTGTGGTTCCTTTTGGTTTAACTAATTCTCCAACTACTTCAATGTGTTTGATGAATAATGTGTTGCGTCCTTATCTTGACAAGTGTGTGATTGTATTTATTAATGATATATTGATATATTCTAAGAATGAGAAAGAGCATGCCAAACACCTAGCAACAATATTGAGGTTTCCAAGAGAGCATCTGTTGTATGCCAAGATTAGGAAATGCAGTTTCTTTCAGGCAGAGTTACATTGCTTGAGACATGTTGTTTCCAAGGAAGGCATAAGAGTGGACCCATAAAAGATAAGGGCTATCATGGAATGTGTAGCGTCTATAAATGTGGATGAGGTTCGATCATCCATGGGTTTAACAGGTTACTACGGGAGGTTCATCAGGGACTTTTCATGGATTTCCCATCCTATTACATTGTTGCAGAGGGAAGGAAATAAATTTGAATGGACAAAGGAATGTGCAACTAATTTTTAGCAGTTCAAGTAGTTGGTTGCAAATGCTCTAGTTCTCAAGATTGAAAATTTGGATAAAACATTTTTGGTATGTACATATGCTTGCAAGAGAGGACTTCATGGAGCCCTGATGCAAGAGATACGGATGGTATACTACGAGTCAAGGAAACTGAATGAGCACGAGCAGAACTATATGACACATATCTTCAGTTGGCAATGATCATTGATGCATTGAAGATGTGGAGGCACTATCTTCTTGGTAGGAAGTTTGTGTTGATGAGTGATCACAGTGCGTTGCGATATTCATTTTTTCAACCTAATATGAATCCAAACAAGCTATATGGTTGGCTACAATCAGTGAGATTGATTTCAAGATTAGGTGCTTTTAGGGAAAAGAGAATAGGGTTGTAGATGTTATTAGCAAAAGAGTGCAAGTAAATCACATAGCAGTTATGAGTTCATATGGGATAGATTTACATGATCAGACATTACAGGTAGTACAATAGGATGATAGGTATCAGGAGCTTAGGCACAGATTATAGCAGCATGGTATAGGTGAGCAGGATGTGGATTATCATCTTACAGTAGATGGTTTGGTTATATTTAGGGAAAGGATCTATGCGTTGGACAAAATTGAACTCAAGAAACTTATCTTGTGGGAACTTCATGTTAAGCCATATTCAGGTCACCCGAGATATTAAAAGACATAGAGAAAAATGAAGAAGTTCTATTGTTGGTTTAAACTGAAGAAAGAGGTAGCTAATTTTGTCACAAGGTGTTTGGATTATCAATAGATAAAGGTAGAGTGTAAGCATCCAAGTGGTCTACTACAGCTGATTCTGATTCCGGAGTGGAAATGCGAGGTCATTTCCATGGATTTCATCACATGTTTGCTGAGGACATCTAAACAACATGATTATTTCATGGTTATAGATGATAGTATGACTAAGGTAACTCACTTCATAGTGGTTAAGTCTACTTATTCATGTAGTGAGGTAGCATAGGTCATCATCAAAGATATAATGATATTGCATGGTATTCCTAGGAAGATTGTGTCAAAGAGATGCCAAGTTCACTTCCAGGTTTTGGAAAGAGTTATTTGTAGGTTTCGGTATAAATTTTCCCTCAACACAACTTATCATTCATATATAGATGGATAGATAGAGAGGGTCAACGAGATTATTGAGGACATATTGAGAATGTATGTTATGCATCAACAGGGGAAGTGGGAAGAGTATCTTCCACTAAATGAGTTTGATTACAACAATGGGTATCAAGAGTCACTGAGGATGAATCTATTTGAGGAACTATATAGGAAGAGTGGTAATACTCCTATCAACTGGAGTGATCCAATGAACAGGGTGTTGATAGGACCAAACATCTTGTGAGAGATGGAAAAGGAAATGTAGGTCATCAAGAAGAATCTAAAGGAAGCACAGGACAGACAAAAGAGTTATGCATATCAGCACAAGGAGTTTTAGGTTGGGGAACATGTGTACTTGCACATCAAGCCCAAGAGTAGATCCTTGAGGATTGGTCCATGTGTGAAGTTGGCACTTAGGTATTGCAGGCCTTTCGAGATCCTTGAGAGGATTGGACTAGTGGCCTAAGAACTTGCATTGCCTCCGACACTGAAAGTCCATGATGTTTTCCATGTTTCATTGCTTAAAATATATGTAAAGGATGTCGATCATATCATTGATTGTTTTTTATTGCAAGTGGAGCCAATAGGAGAATTCTAGCAGAAACCTGAGTGCATTTTGCAACGGAAACAACTCATACTCTAGAACTAAGAAATCAAGAAAGTTAAAGTGTAGTGGAAGCACTTCGGGTCTGGTGAAGCTACATGGGAGATGGATGATTAGATGTGGGCTATGTATCCTTCATTTTTTCTTGGTGAAGGAAAATGAGTTTTGATATATGTACATTTATGTATGGTTGTTATTGTAAATACCACAATGAGTTGTGTTATAAAGCTCCAATAAGAAATATGGTTATCATTTTGTTATATTTGTCATGTTGATTTTTCTTTTCAGTGGGTTGTTCATTTTAAATATTGCATTGAGATAATGTATAAAGCTCCGCGGGCAATATGTTTTAGTTTTCAATGGTCTTGTTGGTTGTAGGTGTCATAGAACACTAAGGACGGTCTTCCCCTAACGGGAAGGGGTATGTAACAACCCCAGGTTAAAAGTTCATGCAATAAAGTTAATAAAGGAAAAAATAATACCAAGGTCATGGGACACTTATTCCAAGTTGAAGGTTGGTAAAAACATCCTAGTGGGTTTTCATTTGGTTTATTATGGCTAAGGGAATTGGCAAAGGCAATGGAAAAGACTTTGAAAAGGAAAAGAGGAATTAATTGGAATTTTATTTATGAAAATAATGGAAAATAGGAGAAAAATAAGGTGAAAGGTCAAAAGTTGCACATGAGGAGGAAAATGAATGAAAATTAGTGTACATTGAAGAAAATAGAGGCCTCATTGATAAAAAGGATTCTAAGGATCAGTTCACAACTTTTTCCAGTTAAGTTTTGGAGCTCTCTCTCTATTCTCTCTATTCTCTATATTGTCTCATACTCTTGCACACTTAGAGAATTCCTAGAGCACTCTAACATTGGAGAAAGGAAGGAAAATAAATCAAGGGGAATCAAAGATCAAGTAAGGAAGAGTTGTATCAAGCGGTTACAACGAGATTACTTCGCAGTTATCACTTTGAATGTATGATTTCGTTGCTAGTTTTGGCACACATGGCATATGCATGTGTGTATTTGGTTCTCTTGATGTCATTGGGATGGGATTTTCCAGGGGTGACAGTGGTTTTAACTTTGCCTTTCCACTTCCGAATAGCCATGGTGTGATGGGGTTATTTCATTTGGTGGAGTTTGGATTTCTAAATGGTTTTGGAACCCAATGATGTGGTTGCAAGAAAATTCCCAAGGGCCTAGGAATCCCTTAACCAGTAATGGTGGGATTGCGGTAAAGGCTTAGGGTGGAGATGGGAAAATTCCTCAAGTGTTGGTGAAGAAATTCAGAGGTGTCCAATATTGTTTAAGGCCCAGTGATCCCTTGACCGGTTTTGGCGGGATTCTAGTAAAGCGTGGTAGTGTATGTTTTTGTTTGCGCCTAGGAATCCCTTGATCGATAATGACAAGATTGCAGTAAAGCATGGTTGTATAGGTGAGGGTTTTAGGCCTAAGAGTCCCTTGACCAGTTTTGGTGGGATTGCGATAAATCTTGAGGAATTCTTGGCTATTTTTTTGTGAGCCCCACATTCATGCTTGGAATATGACATGGGGGTGACTAGGTAAAAGAAATATTTGGTTCAGCCAAATCTATGGTCGGGTGGTATGTGGAAATCCTTGACTTTGTTGGATTTTTCACATGTTAATAAGAGTTCTTTTCCTCTTATATTTCATTAGTATTCATACTTTTTATTATATGGCTTTGATGGTTGTTCTATCATTACCATTTTTATTATTCTGGTTATATGCTAGTTATAAGCATGGTTTTATGACAGACTTTAGTTATGGCTCTCATCATGTTTTGATTAGTAAATGAATGGTTAATGAATGTATGACCTAATAGATGATAATGAAACTATTGTGAGAGGGCATCAAACCTTCTTGATGATTCTCAGATAAGTATGAGACCCCTATGTTCAGATATGTAATTATGATCTATAGATCTCATGTTCACTATGTGTTTGACATAATTCATGTCATAGTTAGGCCTTGTTAGGTCAATTTCTTGTCTAAATTTTTCATTAATGGATTTGTCCTTGTGTCATTCATCATATTAGAAAGTTCTATGAAGTTTTAGGCAGAGGTTTGGATCCTAGCCCTAAAATAGTGGTTCAATGTTATGCAACCAACTCACAAAAAGATGGATCAACAACCTAAAAAGTATCCTCTTCGATGGGGAAACCTCCTTTACATTACATAAATGAAAAATTCTTGGATGATACAAATGATAAGACCTCCTTTATATATATATGAGTCTAAGGGGTCACAATATAATCAGAGCTTTCATAAAAATAATAATGTAAGCGTACAACAATAACAATAGTGAGCTTCTATGGGGAAAAATAATAACAATATGGGGACTACATGGGCGCAATAATAACAATAAGGGGGCTACAATAACAATAAAAATAAGGGATCCACTAGTAGTATAGGGACCCAACATGCTTCTCTCATTCAAAAAAGTGTTGTCCTTAATGCTTGAGTAGTTATGAATGCTTTTGTATAAAATTATCATTCTCCCATATGGAATCTTGAGCCGATAAATTACTCCATTTGATGAGATACTCTGAAATTGATCAATTTCATAGTTGTTGAGTTCTTGTTTCCGTGACTGCTTCAGGTTCGAATATGATTTTTCTTTCCTCACCAATTTTTGGCAATATTGTTTGAACTAGGAGCTTGTCACCTATAACCTTCTTTAAGCATGAAACATGGAAAACTAGGTGGACTCAGGAAGATGCAAGAAGCTCCAATTTGTATGCCATAGCCCCAATCTTTTACAACAACTTGTAGGGACCATAATACTTTTTTGATAACTTATTATCCTTCTTAGCTTGTTGTAGATTAGTATATCATCAAAAAATAATAACAAAAATTTTCTCAGGAAGGGTCTGAAAATGAAATTCTTTAAACCTTGAAATGTAGAATGTGCATTGGTAAGGCCAAAAGTCATGACCAAAAATCCATAATGTCCGCCATGAGTTCTAATTGTTTTTTTCATATAATGTCTTGAGTCTTCATTCTAATTTGATGATATCTTGAACGAAGATCCAACTTTATGAAGTAAATTGCTCCATGTAATTCATCCAACAATTCATCAATGACAAGAATGGGCAATTCTTTTTTAATATTGAGCATGTTGAGCTCCCTATAACATAGATGCAAGCGCCATGATCCATCCTTCCTATGCACCAATACTACTGTAGAAAAGAAACAACTTTGACTAGGTTGAATTATACTGGCCTCTAGCATTTTTTCAACTGTACGTTCAATTTCACTCTTTTCAGCATAGTGATATCTGCAAGGCCTAATGTTTGGAGGAATAATTCCTAGAATCAAATGAATAGCATGATCATGATCATAAATAGGTGGGACACCTTTGGGAGTCTCAAATACCTTAGAATGATTATATAAGGCTTTTTGGAGATCTAGAGAAATAAATGATTTCGATGTTTGAATCTCTAGTGAACATAATTGTGAAATTACGCTCCGTTTTTATTTCTTTACAATATTTTTTTTCCATTAGAGCTGATTATCTTTCATAGTTTCCTTGTGATAACCCTTAATTTAGCTTCCTTTCCTTCCCAAAAAAATTTCAAGAAAAGTTTTTGAAAAGTAACATTTATCTTACCCAATGATTGTAACCATTGGACTCCTAGTACAACATCAACACCACCCATAGGAATGGAAAGAATTGGAATTTTCAATACGTATTCCCCCATGGTTAGCTTTATATTATGGAACCTTCCAGAGAAATTTATAGTTCCTCCATTTTCAACCATCACTTGACACTTTAGTGCTGGATGTAGGAAGAAATTTAATTCCTTGGCTTACAATGAATAAAATTATGGGTACTGCCCAAATCAATCAACACTATTACATTTTTCTTCTTGATATGTCCTTCTATCTTGACAGCTTGAGGAGTTCTAATTCTTGCCAATGCATTACAAGATATGGTCAAACTCATTTCTTCTTTCTCTAGTGTTGGTTCCTGTTTTATATCCTCTTATTTTGATATTTATTTTTCCTTTTATCCCTCCTCTTCAGAATCTATCTAAAAGAATTTCTTCTTAGCACACTTATGACCTTTAGTGTATTTTTTATCACAACTATAACAAAGCTATTTTCCTCTTCTTTCTTGCAATTATTGTTTTTCCAACCCTGGATGTTGTGGAATGCTAGGAGAAACAACTCTTTCATCTTTATAGTTGTGAGTGGTAGACTTCCTTGTTGCCATAGTTTTGCTTTCAACTTTTCATGCAACCCTGAATGCATTCTCCAATGAATTGGGTTGCCAAAGGAAAACCTCATGTTTGATGTTATCCTTTAAAGTCCCTATGAATATATCAATCCTATGTTCCTCTAGAATATCATTTACCCTTATACCCAATTTTTGGAAGTCCACAATGTGCTCCGCCATTGAACCCTTTTGTTTAAGATTTATCAATTCGCTAAAGAAGGTGTTGATCTATGTATCCTCGTAATGTGCTATCATTTCCTCCATAAAAATCTACCAAGTTCAAGTGGTTTACAGAAACAAAGCCACCGATACCATACAAACTAATTAGGTTCTAAATATAAAGTTGTAATGCATACCTTTTGTGTGTGTTGCACATTATGGAGATCAAAATATTGCTCCATCTGTGGTATCCATGTTACTAGATCCTTTCCATCTAACTTCCTCATATCGATCTTTGGAATATGGTGGGTCTTCAATCCAATGTTATAGTCTATGAAATCATGATTAGCATTTCTTTTGTTCTCATCATGAGTTTCATCTAATATATATTTTCCATTAGGAAGCATTTCTTGTAGCAACTTTATTAAACCTTCCATGTCTGCTTTCAAACCATCCTTCAAACTTTCCATATATGTATTTCATGTTGGGTTGTGTTATATTCTTTCCAGGTAGCTAACAGGGGGTTTGAAGGGCACCCGTAACCCCACTTTATGGGGTCCGGGTTAGCGCCTCGGAAAATTTTGATTTTGGACCCTATGTTAGGCTGGGCGGACCCAGCTATGGTTTTGTGCATGATTTTCGCACATGTTTTTTTGACGCAATGGTTTTCGGTCCATGGTATTGGACGCAATGGTTTTCGGTCCATGGTATTGGATGCGATGGTTTTCGGTCCATGGTATTGGATGCTTTGGCATGTATAAATATGTATTGTAACATTGAAAGGAACATAATGAAAAATCAAGCTGGTAGTCCCGGTTTTGGGATCTAGGGGAAAATCTCTGTGTATATGCGTTTTATGTGTTATGATCTCACATTTTTTATTTTCTATGTTTTAGAATTCGTATGCAGGTAATTTCTGTACGAGGTTAAAGCCTACATTTGGTATCGGAGCTATTTTGGCTTCAAGGGGACGCCTTTGTTGCTGAGGGGTTTCGCCTGGGCCTATGGTAGACCCTGTTCAGTGGGAGATCTGCGAGATCGATTCTGGTGGCGAAAGAAGATGGCGAGTAGTGGAAATATAGAGAACGAGAAATTTAATGGTCAGAGTTTTGAGTTGTGGAAACTCATGATAGAGGATCTGTTGGTGGATAAAGATTAGTGGATCATGGTAGATCCGAGTACTAAACCAACAGGAGTGTCCGATGAAGAATGGAAGAAGTTGGATCGGAAGTTGGATCGGAAGTTGGATTGGATTGTGTGTCTCAGATTCAGTATTGCTGAATGTATCAAGGGAAGCTACAACGAAGGCTTTGTGGGACAAGTTAGGGACTTTGTACCAATCTAAGTCTCTGGTGAATAAACTGTTCCTGCGGAAAAAGCTGTATAACCTGAGGACGAAAGATGGAGACTCAGTGATAGAGCATTTGAATGCATTTAATACTGTGGTAAGTTAGTTAGCATCTGTTGATATTCAAATTTCAGATTAAGATAAGTTCATTAGTTTGTTGTGTTCTCTACCAGATTCATGGGATAGTCTGGTTATTGCAATAGGTTGCAATGCAACTGCCTTGCATTTTGATGAATAGTCTCATCCTTGCTGATGGAGGAGATGAGAAGGAAAAATATGGAGAGCCAAAATGGTGATGCCTTGTCTATACGAGGGAAAACCCAGAACAGAAACAAAAATAAGTCATCGAGTGGGAGATCTGAATCTAAAGGGAGATCTAAATCTCTAGGAAAACCTGTAAAGGTGGTGTGCTGGAAATGTGGAAAGGAAGGGCACTACAAAAGGGACTGTAAATCTAAAGCTCCTAACAAAGGAAAGGGATCTGATGAGGCTCCTTCTATAGAGGCGAAAACCACCTCAGATGAAGGTGGGGATGTGTAATTGGCTTCTTCAAGTACACATGTAGATCAAGAGGCATGGTTGATTGACTCAGATGCATCCTTTCACTTCACTCCCCATAGAGAGTGGTTCTGTGAGTATGAGAAATATGATGGTGGTGATGTCTTCTTGGGGGATGATAGGAAGGCTAGAATCGTTGGTCGTGGAAAAGTAAAGTTGACATTGCAAGGTGGAAGGGTTAGAGCACTTCCAGGTGTTCTACATATTCCTGCATTAGCCAGAAATCTTATTTCTATTAGCAAGCTGGATGATGCAGGTGTAAAAACAGTGTTCGAGAAGGATACCTGCAACATGGTTTAGGGAGCACTGGTATTGATGCGGGGAGTTTGGATTGGAACTCTGTACAAGTTGTAAGGTAGCACTATTATTTATGGGTGCAATAGTTCTGTGGTTCCTAAAAGTGGAGCAGAATATCTAGTGGTCTCTGGAGAGAAGACCATGCTGTGGCATCAAAGGCTTGGACATATTGGAGAAAAGGGCCTTCAGATACTTCATGGTAAACGTATGGTAGAAGGTATGAGTAATAGCTCTCTAGATTTTGATTTCTATGAAAATTGTGTATATGGGAAGCAGAATCAGGTGAGTTTCCCCTCTGGTAGTAAGAGGGTGAAATAGATATTAGAACTTGTGCATAGTGATGTGTTTGGACCTGTGAAGGTTCCATCACTGGGTAGGTATATGTACTATGTATCATTTATAGATGACTTCTCAAGGAATACATGGATATATTTCCTTAAGAAGAAATCTGAAGTCTTTGAAAAGTTTAAAGAATTTAAGGCTCTAGTGGAAAACTAGACAGAGAAGAAGATAAAGGTGTTGAGGACAGATAACGGTGGAGAGTTTTGCAGTAAGGAATTTGAAGAATTCTGTAAGAAGTGTGGTATAGCATGGCAGAAGACTACTCCATATACACCTCAGCAAAATGGAGTTGTAGAAAGAATGAATAAGACGTTGATGGAAAGGGCAAGAAGCATGCTCAGTGGTGTCGGGTTAGGATAGGAATTCTGGACAGAGGCGGTGGATACTGCATGTTACCTAGTCAACAGGTCACCTTCATCAGCGTTGGAGGATAAGACTCCACAAGAGGTATGGACTTGTAAGAAACCCTCTCTTTCACATCTGAGGGTATTTGGATGTGATGCATATGTACATGTTCCAAAGGAGAAACGAACCAAGTTGGATAGTAAATCTGAAAAGTGCATCTTTATTGGGTATAAGGATGGTTTAAAGGGTTATAAGCTTTGGAACCCAGTCACACGGAAGGTTGTGTACAACCGAGATGTGGTGTTCAGAGAGGTGAAAGATGTTATTAAACATGAAGTCCAACGAAAGGAACCTGAGAAGATAGAGTTTGAGCTAAAGGAGGAAGAATCAGACTCTACAGCAGAGGAGGAATCAGAAGATGAAGAGCCACAAACTCCGGCTGTGAGAAGATCAGTTCGAGAAAGAAGGCAGCCTGAAGGGTATAGTCCATCTGTTTTCTGTTCAAATTTTTCTTTATCTATTACTGACGATGATCCCAGAACTATGAAGGAAGCAGTAGATTCAGAGGATGGAAAACTCTAGAAAGAGGCCATGGTTGATGAAATGGCATCTTTGCACAAAATGAGGCTTGGGATCTAGTGGAGTTGCTGGCTGGAAAGAAACCCATTGGCAGCAAATGGGTGTTCAAAAAGAAGACAAATGCAGAAGGAAAAGTGGAGAAATACAAAGCTCGATTGGTAGCAAAAGGTTATTCCCAGGTGCTGGGAATTGATTTTGGTGATATTTTTGTTCCTGTTGCCACGGTAACTTCTATTAGATTACTTTTATTTGTTGTTGCTACTTTTGATTTTGAGGTAGAACAGATGGATGTGAAGACAACATTTCTTCACGGGGATCTGGAAGAGGAAATCTACATGAAGCAACCTGAAGGCTTTGCAGCGAAGGGTAAGAAGGAACTGGTATGCATGTTAAAGAAGTCTCTGTATGGGTTAAAATAGTCACCAAGGATGTGGTATCAGAAATTCGATACGTTTATATAGGGACTTGGCTTCACTAGAAGCAAAGCAGATCAATGTGTATATTTTAAATTAATTGGTGACCATGTGTTTTATCTGGTCTTGTATGTGGATGATATGTTGCTGGTTGGGAATGACAAAGAAATTATCGAGGATTTTAAGACCCAATTGTCCTCCAAATTTGACATGAAAGATCTTGGCGCTGCAAACTATATTTTGGGCATGGAAATTAAAAGAGATCGGGCAACGAGGAAGCTCTGGTTAAGCTAGAGGAAGTATGTCGAGACAATACTGCAGAGGTTTAATATGCAGGATAGTAAACTGGTGAAGGTTCCTATTCCTGTAGGTGTGAGGTTATTTGCTGAACAGTGTCCCAAGACACAAGAAGAGGAAGAGGACATGTCCCATGTTCCATATGCAAGTGCAGTCGGTAGCCTGAGGTATGCAATGGTCTGTACTAGACCAAACATTGCACATGCAGTGGGAGTATTGAGCAGGTTCATGTCAAAACCAAGAAAGGAGCATTGGACAATAGTGAAGTGGGTTTTCAGGTATTTGCATGGCACTAGTGATTATGGTTTCTGCTACCAAGGAAGACCAGGATTGGACAGAGTGTTGGATATTCGTGGCTTTGTTGATGCAGACTGGGCTGGAGATCTGGATCAGAGAAGATCTACAAGTGGGTATGTGTTTAACCTATTTGGAGGTGCAGTTAGTTGGGTGAGTAAGAAACAATCTGTAGTGGCACTATCAAATACAGAGGCAGAATACATGGTAGCCATTCATGCAAGCAAGGAAGTAGTTTGGTTGCAGAGGTTGTGTTCAAGTATGGGGTGAGTACAGGAAGCTATAAGGATAGACTGTGACAGCCAAAGTGCAATTTTCTTGGCAAAGAACCCTGCATATCATTCAAAGACAAAGCACATTGATGTTCAGTATCACTTTGTGAGGGATATGATAGAAGACAAAAAGGTGTTGCTAGTAAAGGTGGACACTTTGAAGAATACTGCAGATGCATTGACAAAATATGTGAGCTCTAAGAAGTTCTCCTGGTGTAGAGAGACAATGGGCATTTCAGGGCTGGGAAAATGACTAAGCTCTCTTGTGGCCCCCTGTCGAAAGAAAGCAACAGGTGGGATAATGTTGGGTTGTGTTATATTCTTTCCACATAGTTAACAGGGGGTTTGAAGGGCACCCGTAACCCCACTTTATGGGGTCCGAGGGAGCACCCCAGAAAATTTTTGTTTTGGCCCCTATGTTAGGTTGGGCAAACCCACCTATGGTTTTGTGCATGATTTTCACACATGTTTTTTGGACGCGATGGTTTTCGGTCCATGGTATTGGACGCGATGGTTTTCAGTCCATGGTATTGGATGCTTCGGCATGTATAAATATGTATTGTAACATTGAAAGGAACATAATGAAAAATCAAGCTGGTAGTCCCGATTTTGGGATCCAGGGGAAAATCTCTGTGTATATGTGTTTTATGTGTTATGATCTCGCATTGTTTATTTTCTGTGTTTTAGAATTCGTATGCAGGTAATTTCTGTACAGGGTTAAAACCTACATTTAATCCAACCTTAAAACCTTCCATGTCTGATTTTAAACCATTCTTCAAACCATCCATCTTAGCTTCAATTTCATTTTTGGTTACTCTTTGCGAGAGACGAATTTGTTGCACTTGGTCTCCTAATTTTGATATATCATGTTCCATTTCTTCATGCATCATAGTAGATATTTCTAGTTGCTTCCATTTTCTTACTTCGATTCATTTTTGAGTTAGAAAATGATATTTATGCTTCATTATTCCCTTTGAATCACTTCAAACTGATTTTTCAGACAAAAGTTATAAGAACTTTAAAAAATACACACCTTTTTCTTACATTTTAGGAGCTAGATATTGCAGTTGTTGTATCTCTATAATTTTGAATTTACAAGATCCGAAATTCCGCCTTGTAGTAGCCCTCTCAGTCTTGTTTCCAACCCAACAACTCATACCAATATTGGATTCTTCAAGAAAGAGTTATGCCCAATCTCCCACGATGACCGAATTATAAATTAGTTCAGTAGAGCGAAATTGTACGGAGTTCCTCTTGTTATGGTTTCAACCTTAGGACCTAAAACTGATATCAAAAAAACTACGGTCCATCCTCTTTCCGACACTTTTTAGAAAATTCAAATCTAATTCTCAGAGAGCGTCTTATGAATATTTTCCCTAGGTCACATGTTTGAGATGGAATTTTGAAGACTACAAAAATCCTAACTTCCTCAAAACGTATCTCCGAAAATATAGCGAGACAAGATCTAAAATTCATATACGAAGTTCACCAAGAGTTTGCCTCCACATGGATGTAATTTCAGCTTCTGAAACTTCGTAGAAAAAACGTTATAGATAAAATTCCATGATGATTTCTTTGAAGTAGCGAAACCCTAGAATCCAAAGATGTGTTACCAAATGTTATGCAACCAGCTCACAAAAATATAACGACTTAAAAATTATCCTCTTTGAGGGGGAAACCTCCTTTAAATTACATAAATGAACAGTTCTTGGATGATACAAATTACAATAACTTCTTTCTATATATACGAGTCTAAGGGATCACAATATAATCAGAGCCTACATAACAATAATAATGTAAGGGCACAACAATAACAATAGTGGGCTTCTATGGGGCACAATAAAAACAATATGGGGACTACGTGGGAACACAAATAACAATAAGGGGGTTACACTAACAATAACAATAAGGGTTTCACTAGTAGTTTACGAACCTAACACTCAAATCTCAGGGTCACATGCACAAAACTGGGTAATTTAGACTACAGTCACTGGGAGGCAGGGTTATCCATGTGACTAGAGGCTTATAGTAGTTTTCTTGCCTTGTTATGGAAGCGAATGGGAGTCCAAGTAAGAGAAAAGGTAGTCTAACTCAGGGTCTAGGCACTTGGAGTGGTTTTTTTGCTCCCAGTGGTCCTGTAGCTCCTGAGGAAGGTCAATTAGGTTTTAGTTTGTCGATTTCACTTCCATAATTGTACCTAGGAGGTTGAGACATATCCTAGTAACTCCCTGTCACATATTTACCCGACTAGACCAATGAAATTGGGTGAGTGTGGGAGGAGGGTGTTAAGGTGGAGGAGAAGGTCGAGTAAGCCTCAAACATATATATGTCTGAGAGGGACAATAGGGACTATGGAGGGCTGAGAGGGCCAAGGGGGCTTGTAGAGAACTAAGAGGGCCAAGAAGGATTACAGAGAGCACAAAGACGTGCAGGGGCACAAGGCATTGGGAGAGAGATTCTCTCAAGTAAGCAAGATATCTACATGAGTCATATTACAGGTTTGTTGTGAGTGAGATACTCAATTATTTCAAGTACAATGAATGATCATAGAGCAACAAAGGAGATCTAGACCAACCATATTTATGGAAGATATCAGGCTTTATTTGCTCGATTAGATCCAATGTAACTTTTGTAAATATAATTTTCTTGATGGCCCTTCTCCTAGTAAGGGATCTTAAGTAGGTTCTGAGAAGAATTCAATGAAGAATTTTTTTTGGGTTGAACCTCAAAGCCCTTGAGGATCGAGAAGGCCTATGGAAGGTATTTGGAAAGAGAGTATCTTGTGGAGGAGAACCAAAAATATGCCTTAGATCCCTTGAGGGCCAATATGGCATCTAAAAAGTGGCTAGAAAGAGAACATATTATGTTGGAGAAGGTCAAGTAGGCCTCAAACCTATGGAGGTAAAAGAGGGCTGAAAAATCCTATGGAGGACAGAGAGGAGCTATGGAGAACTGAGAGGTACGAGAGGGATTGTAGAGATCATAAGGACATGTAGGGGCACAAGACATTGAGAGAGAGATTCTCTCAAGTAAGAAAGAGAATTGCATGAGTCATATAGTAGGTTTGTTGTGAGTGAGATACTCAATTGTGTCAAGTCGAAGGAAAGATCATGGCGCAACAAAGGAGATCCGAATTGACCATATCGAGGGAAGATCTAGGGCTTGATCTAGTAGATGAAATCCAAGGTAATTTTTGTGTATGTAATTTTCTTGAGGGCCATTATCCTAGTAAGGGAGCCTGAGAAGGTTCTAGGAAGAATTTAATAAAGAACCGTTGGTTGGGTTGAAATTTTTATGTTTATTGTGCATGATATAATTGTTGGTTTTATAAGTTCCATTTTGCTAAATTTGTTTATGGTTAGACACATTAGAGTGTTTCATTGGATATAAATGTGTAAAGTAAATAGGAAGTTGTTACCAGATCTGGTGTGTGTGTGTGCATTGAGTCTAGTGCCAAAAATATAGAAGATGTTTCACGTTTGACTGAAATCACTAGAACATTATATAACATAAATATTTTCAAGAATTTGTAAAAAAAAAGTATGTATGTAATATGTATATGCTTTAGGTTATAAGTTTTTTTTTTGAATTTTAGGATGATAAAGGGACCGAGCTTTGATATTTACACAAACAATGACCTATGTTATGAGAAACAGGATAATTGTTGTGGGTGGTGTGTGTTTGCATAGCTTTTTGTCAAAACACTACTCTTGAGAATGTAAGGAATTTTGGAGAGCTACAAAGATATGCGATTTTTTTTTGTAAAGAAAATTGTGATTTTATTATTTTTGCAAGGAAACAAAATCCTATTATTTTTTCCAAGAAAAAAATTGCAACTTATATTCCATTATATAAATGAAATAACATTCTTTAGGTTCTTAAGGCGTGAAAGAAATAAAAGCAAGTATAAGTGCATACTTCACTTGTAGGATTAAAGTTACATTAGTAATATACATTTCATTTATTTCCCTTTATAAAATTAGTATTAATCCATCTTAACCATAGATCTACCAAGTGTTGAGAGAGAGATCAAATCTCTTGAGGTGAAAAAATCTTTTATATCGCAAAACTTGAAAAATGTTTAAACAAGAAATTTGGTCCCTCTAGGCATTTTTGTTAAGTTGGATCTACACAACATACACACACAACATTTTTTCTTTGTTTAGATTTAATGTCTTGGAAATCCCAACACTTAGAATTGTATAAACTAATTATCTTAAACTTGCAATTGCAATAAATATTTGTTGGAATTAAGTCAAAATTGATAGAAAAATATATCTTAAAAATGAAAAAATATAGAATAATAACACTAGTTTAACCATAGAAATTTTAAATACAATTGCTTGAAAATTGATTTATCTAACATATGTATAATTTTTTAGTTACTTATTTTTTTAAGCATTGAAATATTTTATTAATGTGAACATATATATATATATATATATATATATATATATATATATCTGAAGTTTGTATTGAAATAAATTAGTTAACATGGATATTCAAATAGTTTATTTAAGTTTTCTATTGAAATATTTTTACCACATCTCCTTCATATTATGTTGTAATATAAACAACTAACCAAGTGAACATAGTACTATTGATGTTTATAATACTTTTAATTCAAAATAACCAAACATGTATATTATTTTTTCTTTACTATCGTGTACATTGTTTCTTTTTATTTGCCATCGGGACAGTCAATTGAACCAATGACTTCACATCAAGGAGTGCCTTAACTAATCACCTGATGGCCATCTATCAATTTGAATAATTAAAATTTATAATGTTTATGTATTTTTATTATGCGCAAGATTTTTTATAAATTTGAATGATTAAAATTTATAATGTTTATATAATTTTATATATGGGCAAATTTTTTTATAGTTTTATAAATATATAATATGTTTTTTAATAAAAAATATATATATAAATTTAAAAAAGACAAAATATGTGTAAATTGAAAATTTCATATATCAATTTGCTATTTATATAAATTATAATTTTTTATTTTAAATTAAATATTAAAATTCATCAAAAATAAAATCAAGATAAAATAAAATATGATGATTTATTAAATGAATAGTATAATGTAATCCTAAGGATGTATCATATATTTTCCATATAAATAAGAGGAGAACTTAAATAGATGTAAGTTAATAAGATTTCTAATATTAAATGGATCTAAGATATTAAGATTTTTAATATTAAAAGTATGTTGTGGATTGATTGTTCATGTTCCATAAGGAATTAGCTTGAACTCGGCCTAGTCACCTTAATCCATAAAATAAAGTTGTAAAAAATATATATATTTGATTTGGTAGCATAACATTAAGAATATCTTTGACAAGTTAATTGCATAGGCATGTCAGTCCAGGACTGGGTTTCTATTTCCATACTAAATGCATGTATTCTTGTGAGGTCGTCAGAGGGAGTGAAGAAAGCCCCTCTCCTGTAAACTGGCCACCGTATCGGCCAAAGACTTGTCTATTGGGGTGAATGAGAGGCCCAAATCTCTGATTTTCCGATTGGAGAACTTGTATGGCTGTTTCCTTGGATTTACCTCGTCTGAACATCTGCATACATGAACGAAGTTGCATAGAATTAATTATTTATATATATAGATATATAACTAGGAATAAAATGGACAGTTAAACTATTCTTGCAGCTTAGGGTATTTTTAAGTTGGTTGCAAAATTCAAAAATATTTAAATTTGATGTTGAAAATTGATTATCAACCATCAAATTCCAAAATATTTCAACAATTTTTTTTCAAAGCACGTACTTGGTAGGCACTGGACAGTGCGGGCACAGTTTTGCCAGCATGTCGACGAGTTCTCCTCGGTGGAGGCTACATTCGCCGCACAGATATCTTTGGCCACCGGCTGAACGTGCCTCATAAACTAAAATGTGAGCATCCGCCACGTCCCTCACATCCACATATGCCTGAGTTAAGTTCGCGTATGTCTTCGCTGAGCCTGAGTATCATCCATTCAACTCCCATTAAATCACCCGAATTTCATTAAACATGTAGCTAAGCAGCCAAGTCTAACGTTACCCACCTGTCAAATATTTCATAATATGAGCAGTGCTGGCGTTCATGGTGGATTGCAACAATGGGCCTAGAACCAGACATGGATTGATGACTACCATATCCAAATTCATTTTCTCAGCAATCTCCCATGCAGATTTCTCTGCCAACGTCTTTGCATAACAGTACCAGTTCTGTAATGAGCCACACCAAGAAACAAAATTGGCTCATGAAATTCCATTAGTGTCTACATTAGAATTTATATTTCTAGGTTTTTGTTAAAGCCAAAGTAATAATTACATTGGTGTGTGTGCAGTAGTCCAGATCGCTCCAGCAATCATCATCGACAATGGCGAGAGGGTCTCTGTGAGGGTTCATGTAAACCGCACCGATAGAAGATGTAAATACTACGCGCTTCACACCCATTTCTGCGCATGCCTCCATAACATTCCTCGTTCCTTTCACCGCTGGCTCTATCACCTGATTCTGCATCATCATACACAATATTTAATCTGAGTATTCACAGTTATAATTTGGGTATGTTTTTGACGATGGGTTGAGCATCAATCTAATAAGTGTTCTTGATAATGGCTGGAATTTCAATCTATTTTTTCTTTTGGAAAAATTGTATATCTTAATTGAAATAATCAAAGTTTCACGGGTGATGCTCCACCCATCTTCAGGAACAAACAACTTATATGTCCCTGATGATGGTGAAGCCTCCACACCAATAATTTCAATTAAGATAGACTAACAACACAAATATTCAATCTGTGCATTTATAAATCTGAAAACCCAAGCAAGGAATTTGAATATAAAAAATAATATGGGGAAAATAATAATTACAGGGTCATCGTTGAGAAGGCAAGCCATGTGAAAGACACCATGGCATCCTCGAATAACTGTGACTAAGCTCTGGTAATCAAGAATATCAGCTTTCACAATCTGCAGTCTCTCTTTCGCCCCTTCCAGTTCTCTCAGATGCTCATACTTGCCATCCTCTGTACTTCAATCTTGAAATAGTTAGAATCCATTCCATCCAAACTAAAGAGAGTTTACACACAATTATGTCATTAAAAAGAAAAACAAGTGGCTATTAGCAGGAGGTCCTGGGACCAATTCACAGTGAACCTAGTTATGGGTAAACCTAATCAAGATATCTTGGTAAAAGTAGCAAGTATAACCTACCGGGATTGCCACGAACTGCTCCTCTGACAGTATAGCCTTTGCTGAGGAGTTTCTTGACCAGCCATGAGGCAATGAATCCCCCTGCTCCAGTCACACAAACTGTTTGATCTGATTTCATGGTTTATTTCAGGCTGCAATCTGGAGGAAGCTGTGAACAGTAATTGCCTAAGTTGGGCTTCTCTTTTGAAGCTATCAATTGAAATACGACAGATGAGGAGTCATTCGAGGTGTGGGAAATCATGCAGGGGAGATCTCACCCTTTTAAAGAACGTGAAGCAGGGGTGGGAAGATACTGAGAAAATACTGTAAAGGCTTTAAGCAACTTGTTACCTCACCTAACACTGGAAAGTCAAGGTTGCCACCTAAACGTATTGTGGGGGCAGCCGACGGAGACGTGAAGTTGTTGAGGAATTGCTTGAGAAATACCACAGCTGAAGAAGTGTGGCGAGGTCATGGAAAAGTAAAATGAAAGCTACTTCCGTGAAGGAGGAGGATTATTGAAAGAATGAAAACACAGATTCCTTCTACATGCTGCGGAGAAATTAGTATTAGTTTTTCTGGTTAAAATAGAAACGTGTCAGTCACTGATAAATTGAAACCACGGAAGTGTTATATTAGATTGGGTTTGGATTGACTTCCTGTTTTTTATACCGCGCACTTTCCCAATATTTTATTCTCACTCCTACACACGGTCCCTTCAATTTTGATTTTCTTGGCGCCGGAGCAACCACTGCCACTGAATTGTAATACCTTCCACCGAGTTGACTGCGTCTTCTCGAGATGAATCATTTGAAATTGAAACGTAACGTTACAATTATTACTAATTTGTATTTTCTATTGTATTCTGAAGCTGGAATCTCATTCCCTGGGGTCGAAACGTCAACGTGATAGTTGTTAAAAAATTGTATTTTCTTTGTATCAGGAAGCTGGAATCTCATTCTTGAGGGTATATCAAACCCCAGGGTGAGTAGATTATATACCCCATTTGCCTAGAAATAGTATTACGGTCAACACGCCCATGGTTTGTGGATTTGGCTTCAATTGGTGATTAACCGATTTTTTTAAGTAGGGTGTTTGTGCAAAATTAGTGTGATGACCCAACAAAAATATTTTGGTTTGATTTATAAAATTATTTATTTGTAATATGATTAGTTGTTATGGTAGGTTTTACACAACATAAGTGATGCGATAATTACTTCATATTTTTTTATCATAATTTTTTTAGATGGGGTTGAAATATTTATATTAAATTTTTCATTTTTGAGTTTAAAACGAAACTACTAAAAATTAAAATCTTTGAATATAGTCAATATTCATAAGTAACATAATTACCATCAATTACTACCCACTATAATTTAAGCAAATATTTCTTTTGAAAATTAAAATCATTACCAAGATTGATCATTTCCATCATAGAAAATTCAAAGCTATAAAAATTGAAAAACATGTGAGCAATTTGAATAGGAAGGAGAAATGAAACATTAAACTCTAGATTCTTACTTCTATCCTAATTTTTTCTTTTTTCAAATTAAAATCTTTGAATATAGTCAATACTCATAAATAACATATTTACCATCAATTACTACCCACTATAATTTAAGCAAATATTTCTTTTGAAAAGTAAAATCATTCCCAAGATTGATCATTTCCATCATAAAACATTCAAAGCTATAAAAATTGAAAAACATGCTAGAAATTTGAATAGGAATGAGAGATAAAACATTAAACTCTAGATTCCTACTTCTATCCTAATTTTTTCTTTTTTCAAATTAAAATCTTTGAATATAGTCAATACTCATAAATACCATATTACTAACCACTATAATTTAAGCAAATATTTCTTTTGAAAAGTATAATCATTACCAAGATTGATCATTTCTATCATAAAAAATTCAAAGCTATAAAAATTGAAAAACATGCTAGGAATTTGAATAGGAATGAGAGATGAAACACTAAACTCTAGATTCTTACTTCTATCCTAATTTTTTCTTTTTTCAATTATTCTTTGTAGTTGTCATTTTTTATATATTTATGTATTTATATTTTTTTAATTAATTAGTTTCTTTATCCATCGGGTTATCTTTATTACTTATTATAAAAACCATATTTAATACATTATGTTGAGTTAACTTTATTTATTTATATTAATTAATAAAATTTAAAAATAATTTATTTAATATATATTTAATTTATTTAATATATATTTGTAGATATATATAGTTTATTTATTTAATTTATTTATTTTTTGTCCAACATATTTTTTTATTATTTTTATGTCTTTTGTTTACATTTTATTAATTTACTATTTTTAAAGTTTATTTAATTATTTATTTAAATATCTATTAATAGTTTATTGAGACACTTTTTTATATTTTATTCTTAAATTTTTTATTAATAATTTTTTATTCATTTTTTAATATATATATATATATATATATATATATATATATATATATATATATATATATAAATAAAATTTAAGTATTATATATAATTATTTTTTTATTTTATATATATTAATTATTAATTATATTTTTATTTATCAAATTAGTGATTATATTTTATTAATTAATTCGTATTAATATAAAAATTTATTTATTTATTTATTATTTTGTATATATTTTGTGAGTAGTTTCTTGAGAAGATTCTATATTTTGTATCTTGTATTTTGGATGTTTCTTTTGAGTTTCTATTCATAAATTTTTATTTTAATTGATAGTGTTTCATTGACGATTGATGTTTTTTATATATGATTTTATTATTATTTTTTTTTCCTAATTTTAAAAAGTTGATTTATTCTTCTATCCATCGTAATATATTTTTCTAATGTTTATTATTATAATATATTATTTTCTAACCATTCATTTTATATATTATATTTTTTTATTCTAAAATGTTTATTTTAATTAATTAGTTTATTTTTTTATTTTATATATTATATTTTTTTATTTTAAAATGTCTATTTTATTTAATTAGGTTATTTTTTTGATACGTGATTTTATTATTATTTGTTTTTTTATAATTTTAAATTATTGATTGATTCCTATATCAATCATAATATATTTTTTTAATGTTTATTATTATAATATATTATTTTCTAATCTTTTATTTTTTTATTTTTTATTTTTTTTAAATGTTTATTTTATTAATTATTTTAATTTTTAATTAATTAAGTTGGTATTTGTTTTGAACTTTTGTTTGATTTGATTTTTTAAAGTATTTTTTTTGGAATTCTCTTAAACAGGTTAATATTATTTATTTTTATTGTTAGAGTAAGTCCTCCATCCATGTAGTGATGATGAACCATAATAGAGAGTTTAAAATTTTGACTATAAAAATCATGTGATTAATCTGAAAAAACTTTCCTCTGATCATTATGAATTACAAACATATGAATTGAGAAAGTTGTAAATAAATACACTTACTAGGAGTTCTTATCTATTTTTTTTTTGCAAAGAATTGCTTAAATTATGTTGGAAGAAACTCATGGTAAATGTGTTATTTACTTCATTCAAAACTTAATAAAAAATCACTACACAAATATCTAAAAATAATCCATGAATATTACAACTATATCCATAAATTATGGCATCATGTGAGACAGTGATCCACATGAGATTATCTTGTGTAAAGGCTACAATAAGGCCTTCAAGTTATGATCCAGTCAAATCTTTGAAATTTAGTTTTTAAAATAATATTGAAAAATAAATATTTATTCTTCAAGTTAAACATTACAATTTGTATTGGTCAATGTTAAACTAATAGTGGTCAACAAAAAAAATTAATTATTAGAGTCTTGTCAAGAACTAATAAAAAAAAATGAAATCTTATTAACCATTAATTAATTAAAATGTTACCAAATATTTTCCCTATGAAATCATATATAGATTTTCATGTCAACTCTTTTCGAACCACTTACTGTGGTTCATCATCACGACATAAATGGATAACGAACTAGAGAATTAATAAATAGTAGAGATGCAATGGCTTAATCCCAATAGTAAAAATATTTATTTATTTATTTATTCATTTATCTATTATCAAATGAACCTTAGAACAAATAATAAAGTCAAAATTAGAAGAAAAAAAAAAATTAAAAAAAAAAAAATCCCTCAAAAATAGGAAAAAAATTATTAAAAAACCTAAATAAAATGGAATAAGAAATATAAAATTAAAATGGAAATTAAAAATCAATAAAACTAAAAATCAATAGCTATCTATCTATGCGCTCATAAACCACAATAACAATAACGGTTGTTGACATGAAAATCTATATGTGATTTAGTTAAGAGAATATTTGTTATAAATCATGAATCACAGAAGCCTCTCCATTCTGTAATTAAAATTTAACTTAATTATTTTATAATATCTAAATCATGTTTATAATAAATACAATCAATTAACAAGTTGAAAATTAATAAATATTATTACCTAACAAGTTTAAAATTGTATTAGTCTAATTTAATAAATTTATTCTTAAACAAATATAATGGGATAAACTCATTAATAATTAAGTGAAAAATGATTCAAATCATAAATTTTTATTTAATACATATTAAAAATACTTAGATACTTAAAAAAATTAATATATATTCATTTAAGTATGACATAGTCTAACTTATAGACAAAATGACCTTTTTTAGTACATTTTTTTCTGGTTAATTTTAACCACAGGGGCTTCACTAGGGGAGCAATACTATACCACCTACATTCATATTGGGGGATACATATTGAGGGAAAAATGACATAATATATTGGGGGATATATAGGGGGTAAAGGTTTCAGATATTGGTAGGTATAAAAAATGGAGCTCAAAGTTTAAAAAAAAATATATAAATGGGTATAAATTGTTTTAATGAAAAATGGATACTTGCAATATCTAGTGAAAGTAGGGGTTTTTCAAATTAGGAAGGTGTATTGGGTTCGTATTGGTAGGGAGTTAAATAATTTAATTTTTAGATGTATTTTCCAATATGTAGTCAAATTAAGGGTATTGTTTAATATGCCATGAATGCACTGATATGTCAAAGTTTCATTGAGTGAAGGCACCCTAATTTTAACCAAAACTCAATAGAGACTTTTCTTTCTTGAAATTGTTTGAAATTGTTTTGTCCAATTTTGTGAAAAAATCTATTTCATCTCTAAGTTAAACTTTGTCTTTAAGTATTATATAATTATTTTTAAAATAAAAACCACTTATTTATAAATGAAATGAATTTTAACAAATAACTAAATTATAGTAAAAAATTACATAATTTTACTTAATATGAATAAAAAATTAGTAAAAAGTATTAATAATAAATCAAAATAGTTATCCATTGAAACAAAAAATAACTAAATAAATAAAGCAACTCCCTTTTTAATATTTATTTTTTCATGGAATATATTCAACCTATCTTTCATAGGTAAAAAAATTCCTTTAAAATATATATCAATACTTTACACACAAAAGTAAAACCTTCTAGACAACCTTCTCAATAAAAATATTTTCACTACAATAAGACATTATTATTATTTTTTGGTAGAATCGAATTCTCTACCACCAAATTGCCCAATAGTGATGGGCCTCACGCCATACTCATATCAATGGAACTTATAAAAACTCACCATGTCACCTCGCTACAATGTAACAGTCCCCACCGTCGCCTAGGCCCAACCACAATTACACCTCATGCAAAACTCATGAAAATTAATAGAATAATAGATCCTCATAACCTTCCTTGACCATGTAGGAAGAAAATTTCCAACCCAGCTGATCATTCACTTGAAGATTCAAAGGAGCACATCTTGTTTGAATTATAGTGTTTCCATTGATGTCAACCAATGCTTATCGGTGTTCAACGTTGTGATCATCATTTCTATGCTTTGTAGAGGTTAAATGTGTGGTCTCCTATGTTTGGAATAGTGTCTCAAAGTTGTATGTCGATACCTTGAAGTTGAGCTACAAACTAATGGGAGAAGGCTTCAAAAAGGTAGAGAAATCAAGGTAATGCAGGCATGAGTCTAAAAAGTGAATTATAATGTAGGTACTAAGGAGAAAAATGAATTGGAATGCAAGTTATAGGCCATGATGCTCTGCACTGCAAATCAAGCAAATTCTGATGGGTCAACATGCATGGAGGTTAACAAGGGAAGGGGTGTTGAAAAAGGAAATTTATCAAAGTTACCCATCTCCATATCTATGACTAGGATTGATTCTAACAATCTCCTTCGTCTTTTCCAAAACCATTGCAGGGGGTGTCGGAAAAGGTGGCATCGGGTTTCCCATACCACTTGCAACTTTTTGTTGACATGCACATGATGACAACTAGACCCATTCCTTCAGATTTATTCCCAGTACTAGATCACCACGTCATCCTGTTGTTCTTCATCCCAATGCTTCCCACACCCCCTTTGTACCTCCGGTGTGGGTCCTTCAAGACATGTTATCCTGAACCCTCCAGCCTGATGCTCTGCTTGACTACACCTTCTTGCTCCTCGAGAAGACGTCATCTCAGTACCATCATCTTGGTGCTCTCCTCAACTGCTCCTCTTTCCATCTCTTGGATGGGACCTCCGGGACACATCATTTAGATAGTCTTGACATCCCGATTCTCTCCTTGATTGCTCCTCTTTGCACCCTTGGGATGAGCTGTCATGAGGTTTCCACTTCTGGCCAATGGAAACTCTCTCTTCCTGCACATTATTGGCATAGATAGCTCGGTGCCTCATCAACCCTAACATTCCTTTGTGCCACTAATTAAAGTATTTCCAGGATGTGACCTTTAGACCACATCACCCCTCCATTTGCCCAATTGCGAAGGCTAAATCCCAATAGTGAATCCATGGCTTCCATGACAGGGCTCCCATCTAACCCTTTGGATAAAGTTTCTCTAGTTAAGGCTATAAGTTTGGACTTAATCTTAGATCTGTAGCAACACTTCTGATGACAAAACTTTGTCATGGCTCAATCAAGGAGGGATTCCTAGATTAGGACCAATATGCCCAACCTTAGATCGAGTGGTTTTCATAAGGGATCACTCCCTTCCTGCATCATGCACCATTCTCAAAGAAGCTCTAACATGGCTCAACTATGGTGGTTCTTTAAACACCTAGACTTTTTCCAAAAACCTATTATGGCCATGAAAGTTTACTAAGGCACCCACTGGTGCTATTCCTTTTGAGCTTACAACAGAGCTTCATTCTCACGATTCACAAGGTCTACATGAAATAACATTTATCAGGGACTTTTCCATACAAATTTGAGACATTTTTATTATGTCTCTTAAGGTTTTATGATACCTTGCATCCTCTACATCCTCCTAAGATTAGATAGATCTTGAATTAGAAAGTTGTAGGTATCTATCAAGGACCAACTAGGAACCAAAAAATTATAATAGTTACCATGAATCACAGGGTTCCAAAAGGACCACAAGAAGATTGACATTCTTCAAGGAAACATGGATTCCTCCCTTTGAGTCTGACTTCAAGCATAGAGATTATATATAGGCATATGATGGATAAGATGGAGGACTTATGAAAACTCCCTTTCTGGGGCTAGGGAATTCTAGGCATAACTGCACCAATGGTTGTCAACCACCCTATGTCCTAGACTTGGTGACTCCAAAAGATCCTCCAATACTCACATTCGATTTTGTAGTGTTACTTGATGTGTGTTGCAACCACTCAGTGATCATATTCACACATACTTGTGCATAAATTTTCTCTTACATCATGAGCATAAACATAGCAATAGATATGGCTCTCAACTTTATGAATTTCAAAACATAGAATGCATAGCAGAGGTGAAATCTTGTGTGAAGTCTAGGAATATAAATTTGGGTTTCTCTAGCTAATTAGGTCATGCCTTACATGACACAAAATATAGATCTGTTGGTCCTAGATATAAATAAAATGAATATTTCAATCCAACACCAGAGTTTACATTACTAAGACTTGGAGAAGACCCACATACAGGTCAATAAGAGTAGAAGAGGAAATCCTCCATATTACTACATTGTAACACAACAGTAAAATGAAAACATATAACCCATATAGCCAACATTCTGCAATACAAAATAAAGTGCTCATGCTAATAAATATGTGCTTAACTATTTTTATCATTCACTATCTCAACTCCTTCACTCATTAATGTATCACATTAGTATACTCTACGTAATGGTAGTCACAGACATGTCAATTTCACTCATAACATCATTTCAACCAAGATATGCATATATTTATTTGTGAGTAAGAGGAATAAGAGCACTTATATTAAAGATACATATGTCTTCCAACTGAGAGTGGGACTCTATCTCTCCACCCAACCATAGATAAGCTACAACCTCTATTACTTGTGTTTGTCACCCCTGAGCCAAATTCCAAAGCTTGAGGTGGAGTGCCTTTAGAGGGAAGACTTTAGCAAATATGTCGTTGAAAAAAATGCACCAGGTCGCCCTGCCTTCATTCCCAAGGCAAGTCGCAACCCTCTTTGTAATACCTAGCATTACAAGTTTCCACATGGCCTATAGCCAATTTATCACACTCCTCTGAGCTCAGCAATGCAACTCCAAATCCTACTTTCTCACCTTTGCTCTAGCCTTTGTGTACCAAGAGGTTGCCCCCCTCTCTTCCTATTCTCCTCTCGAGCACATGTATGCTCGCTTTTATTTGTCTCTCCTATGCAGTAATCTTCATTCCACTATCCCTACTGACATCACAGTCAAATGTTCATAAATTCCGTCATCTCTGCCTTATAAATTTCACCTAAGGAAGCATGGCCTTTGTCCTTCTTTTCAACTATATTTAAATCAAGAACCAGCCTATCATTTAAGGCTCAAACACTTGCCTTTAATGGCTATCAAAAAAATCATATTTCTAGTATTAAGGAAACCTACTCCATCCCAAGAAAGAAACCTCCTTAGCGAACCAAGGAATGATATTTAAAACAACAATTGCCTCAAGAAATCTCCTACTCAGGAAATGGAATTTGTGTCCTCTCTCAACCTTTTAATTTATAACGAAGATAAGCAATTGGAGTGTTACAACACATATGTAGTATGACCCATACAAATATTTTTCTTACTTGAGAGAATCTCTCTCTCAATGTCTTATGCCTTTACATGTCTTTGTGTTCACTATAAGCCCTCTCGGCCCTCTCAACTCTCTATAATCCCTTTGGCCCTCTCAACCCTTGATAGGTTTGAGGCCTACTTGGCCTTCTCCTCCACAAAATGTTCTCTTTCTAACCACCTTCTAGAGGTCCTCTCGACCCTCAAAGAGTTTGAGGCCTATTTGGTGTTCGAAATATTAGAGGTTCATAACCCATTAATGAATTTCCCATATGAAAATAATGTCTTTTAATACCCATGGTTTGGGGAATTCCCCTAAAATGAATTACCTAAATCATTTGATAGATGCCCACCATACATCAGTTATTCTTATTCAGTATTCTATGGTTTTTGGGGGATAAGGCCAACCATTATTTTATAAAAGTATTGTTGGGTGTGGAGCCTGATTATCTTCCTTATTCGGAGGTATCGCTGAATTGGACCCCAGTTCTTAATGTGGTGGAAACACCGCCCGTAAAATGTACGCTGCAAGGGGGTTCTAGGGGGGTGGCTGGGATCTTTGGGAGCCCCCCCCTAGCGGGGAATCGGAGGCAGTGCCCCCGAAGCTAAAAATAGATGTAAAATTTCCTGGTAAAATGTTGTAATCTCGTAGTCAATCTAGGTCGTTCATTAGGCAGAGATTTGATGGTAGAAGTTATGTTTAATTTAGGGTTTTTTTCCCTAGAAGGCAACCCCTCGCTATATATGAGGGAATTGTATTGCGTCTATGTATATCTATATTATGAGCAAGAAAGAGAGAGGAGATTGAGTGAGAGAGAAGAGGGAATTACATCGAATCTGTTGTAGGTTGCATCTCTTCAGTTTTTTGAATAATATAAAAGGAAGGACTAGCTGTTTCTCCGTGGACGTAGCCCAAATTGGGTGAACCACTTATATATGTCTCTCTCTTTTTATGCATTTATATTTCTGCAGTATATTTTATGTGTTCCATTGCTCTATAATATATAATTTTCTAACAACTACATCTAGGTTGGTTATTTTGTTCGATGGATGCTCTTGGTCCTTCAGGAGGATTGGTTATTATGTGGGATACTCGGCTCTTTAACTTTAGGGCATTTAAAAAATGTTTAGGTATCCTACATACTTATGCTACAAGGCATCTAGGTATTGGCTCCACATATTAAATGTATATGCTCGTTATGTCTTCAAATATAAATTTTTGGATCACCTAGACTGTGTGGATTACTTATGATTGATTCTATAAGTTTGGCATGTGACCTTAATTTAACTGTGGATGCAGAGGAAAATTGGGGACCGAAGTGCAAAGTTGACCCTTTGGGGGGTTACTTCAAAGAAATTTTTAGGATGAACCCCTTAGTGGATGCTTTACTCGATCCTCTTATCCTACTTAGAGGAATGGCCGATTTGGTTGGGAGGGGATTGCTAAAAGATTAGATCATTTTTTTGACCATGAAAATTTGGTGGAGTAGCTAGGTTCGACGCATACTTGGGATGTTCCTTCGATGTTTTCTAATTATGATTATATAATCCTATAATGGTAGGGGGAATGTTACTAGAGATGAGTTTCCTTTAAATTAAACCATATTTGGTTTCTGGATGGATAAATTGAGCCTTTGATGCAATCTACATGGACAGAGGTGGAAAATCAAGAGAAGTTGTCTTGGATGGATGTGGTTTGCAAGAAATTAAGCAATCTAAAGAAATGAGGTTAGCAGTGCGAAAGAAGAAAAAAGAGGGATAATTTCAAAGAATTTATTGACATAGACAAAAAAATATTGGAGATATTGTATCCTTCTACTATTGATATTTTCTATGATACTCATAAACAAATGGCACTAGATCTTGAATGTTGGAAGCAGATTATTTTAAAGCATCAAGAAGAGGAATGGAGCTTAAATATCCATGTAATCTAGATCATAGGGGGTGATAAATACAAAAAAAAATCCACATATTTTCTTCTCAATGGAAAAAATGAAATACTATTTGGGAGCTTAATGATGGCGGTGGTAGGAACATGAAGTTGTGTGATTTATTGATGTGTTTTATTCTGCGAGGGAGGATCTGGGCATTGAACATTAGTTAAAGGCCATACAGTCATATCTTATTATGTTTAATGACAATGAAAATGATAATATTGGGTGACCGATTACATATGACGAGATGTTTACAGTATTAAAGTCTTTTGCCAAGGATAAAAGTCTTGGTCTAGATGGATGGATTGTGGAATTATTTCTACATGTCTTGGGTATTATGGGGATGGATCTGCTACTTTTAGTGGAGAAATTGAGGACCTCATTTTCGATCGTTGGTGTGCTTAATTCCTCCTTCATCACTTTGATTCCAAAAAAACATGTGCCTACTTCTTTCATGGATTATAGATCCATTTCAATTTGTAATACTGTGTACAAAATGGTCTAAAAAATTATTGTGTCCCACTTTAAAAATATATTGTCTAAAAATATCTATACTAAACAATTTGGGTTTCTAAAACATCATTAGATTCAAGATTTTGTGCCCATCGCTTAGGTGTGCATACATTCTATTATGGACAAAACGTGGGAGGTTCTAATAATGAAAGTAGACCTCATCAAAGCATATGATTGTGTCGATTGGGATTATTTGTGATTGGTATTACATAAGATTAACCTCTTAGAATGGATCATCAAATAGATTATTCCTTGTATTACCTTTTCAAATTTCATTACATATTAATTAATGTGGTGTTGACTAGATTCTTTAAGGCATCGAGGGGGCTTAGGAAGGGATGCTCACTATCACCTCTTTTGTTCTTATTGATGAATGATGGGAAGAGCAGAATGATCTTAGAAGCATAGGCCAGATAATCATTTTCTGGGTTTAGGATTACAAATAATATTTCCATTACTCATCTTACTTTTGTGGATGATATGGTTATTATCTAGCAGGTTTCCATTGTTGAATGGAAATATTTACATCTGATTATATGCACATTTGGTGATTCCTGTAGGCTCTATATGAGAAAAACAAAATATTTGTTGATTGCACCATCGTCAAATGTGGAATCAGTTTCAAAGATTGCAAAAATATTTGATGTGGAGACGGACCTGTTGGATAAAGGAATTAAATCCTTGGTTTCCACATGAAACCAAATAACCATCGTCAAATGTGGAATCAGTTTCAAAGATTGCAAAAATATTTGATGTGGAGACGGACCTGTTGGATAAAGGAATTAAATCCTTGATTTCCACATGAAACCAAATAACTATGGGACTAGCGACTGGTGTTGGTTAATTGATAAATTTTACATTGCCTATCATCATTGGCTTATAAATGACTCTCTTAGTGGTAGGTTAGTTCTAGTGCAATTTGTCTTATAGAGTATTGTGGTGTATTATATGCACCTTTCTATGTTTCCCAAAAACATTATCACACACATAAATTCTTACATCACCAAATTTATCTGGGCGGGTTCCTATGATGTTAAAAATATCCATCCTATCAGATTGGAGGATATTTCTAGGAGGACTAAATATGGGGGCTAGGGTATAAAAAATATTGAGAAGCTTGGATGGTCCATGTTGGTTAAGAGTTTATGGTGTGCCATATCGAGTAGTGGCATTTTGCATCGGATTATAAAAGAAAAATACCTTAAGAACCGGTTGGTCTGGCAATGGATCAAGGAAGGCACTAAGTCACCTTACTCTATGCTTGATAGGGACTTTGAGGTGGGAGATTGCATCTAGAAATCAAGTGGAAATTGGATTGGTTCCAATTAGGGGATTTGATGGGAACCATTCCTTGTCTATCTCGCTTAATAGATATGTTCACATTTGGGTATTTATTACTTAAATCATATTCATATTTTACTTGATCCATCCTCTCTATATCCTTCTTGGATTGGTTCCTAGGAGTTAGGTTTATTTGGTGATCTCACTGAGATATGAGATGGATATGTTAGTTTTTTAATAGCTAACAAGTATTTATTTGTTGGATGTTGATGATAGTTTTACTTGGGATGGTAAAAAATTTCATGGTCAAATCACTGTATCTAAGGCATACAATTATATACAAAGTTCTCATGAACATAACATGGACCGAGAGTGGTTTTTCTCATGAACATAACATGGACCTGCATAGGAACAACTTCAATGGACCTGGTAGATGTGTTCTTTACAAGGAGGAAAAATGAAGACGTGGTACACATTCTGAAGTGTCCATTTTAAGTCTCTATTTGGATTGGGGTGTTCCATATGTTGAATATCTTGGTTGATTGGAATTCCACATCAATTGAGGGATGTTTGTGGGACTAGATTAATGGTATCAAGGAATATCACACTCTCCTTCTTTATATTTTCTGGGCATTTGGAGATGTAGAAATGCTCTTGTTTTTGACAATATCATGTAGAATATTTATAGTACATGCTTGAAGATTTGCGCATACCTCAATGAGACTGGATCTGTGGTCTACAACGGAACTTCGAGATGTTTTCAATTATTTGATATTTGGAGCAAATGCCTAGTGGTGTTTTTTGATGGAGAAACATATAATCAACAATGTCGCGATCAGGGTTACATCATCATAGAGCCTCGACACTTTTATCAATTTGTTGGAGTAGTGGATTATGATCCAATAAACAGGCTACAACCCTTGCTCTTTGGGGGGTCCTATGTTGTGGAAAGTGGCTATCTATTGAATCCATGGATGTATTTGGTTATTTGAAGCTTATTATCGATTGGGCATTAGAGTTATCCTCTTTTGACCCTCCAATGCTCACAAACTGGATGAAAGGATCAATGTGTTGATTGACCTATTTAGTTGGTTGACATTCCCTCACATATATCGTGAGCAAAATGTTGCAGTGGATGCACTATCTAAAGTGGGTCATAAATATCTTCATGGGGAGATCATAGATATTGAATATTTCAATAACAAGCTCCAAGGTTAAGGAAAATCATCTACATATAAGTTTGCATATATGATTGGGTTTTTTGGTAATTTTTAGCTCATATGTCAACACTTAGAGATGTAGTGTTTATTTATGTAGACTCCTATAGAGACTTCTTAGTATATGTGATATGATAGAGTAAGAAATTTCTAAAAACTCATCAAAAATAAGGTTTATTTCTGAATTTTTAATAAATGTAACAATCTTTTATTGTTGAGATCTTCCCGAAAAATCACATTGAGAACAAAGGGTCTACATGTTTCGAACCCAAATCTAGGATCATCATCAGGACCAGGATGAGGGGAAAGATTGATAAATTTTTTAGATCTTAGATATGAAATGGTAAATTCCCAACAGTTAAATAAAATATGTGAACATTACAGGATCAAAGTCAAATCATTTAATTTGTATTTTTATTTTAGTCTATTTTATTTTAAATTTTAAAAGTAGATTCTAACAAATTTTATATTATAATTTATTTAAATAAATATATAAATATAATAATACTAATAAAATCATTAATTAATTTAATTAGGTTCTAATTTTTGTTAAAAACAAATTTCAAAAAAAAAAATCATTCCATTTCACAAAGGATTCAGGAGCATGCGGCGGACCTTAAGCATTGTAGGACCCGGTCATCTGCTCGAGCCGAACATGCTGAATTAAAAAAGCACCATATTTTTTTAGAGGATTCTAAGGTCCTCGCAAGGGTTGATTATCCATCACCGAAAAGCAAGAGAAGCCATTGAAATTGAAAAGAGTAGAAAAACTCTAAATAGAGAGGATGGATGGAAGTTAAACAACTCGTGGGTCCCTTCTCTTTGTTCTCTCCCTTGTTAGTTTTTTTTTAATCTATCATTTTATTTATTATTCCTTTATTTATTTGATATATATAAATATATTTTTATATCTTGATTTTTTTTTGTTCTTATTTATTTCTTTTATTTTTCTGATTATATATATATATATATATATATATATATATATATATATATATATATATATATATATATATATATATATATATATATATATATATTTCAAATTTACTTTTAACAAAAATTAGAATATAATTAATGAATTTATTAATATTATTATATTTATATATATTTAAATAAATTATAATATAACATTTGTTAGAATCTATTTTTAAAATTTAAAAATTTAAAATAAAATAGACTAAAATAAAAATAAAAATTAAATGATTTGACTTTTGATCCTGTAACGTTCACATGTTTTATGTAATAGTTGGGAATTTACTGTTTCATCTTTGAGATCTATAAATTTATGTCAGTTAATCTTTCCCCTCATCTGCATCCTGATGATGAACCTAGATTTGGGTTCGAAACACGTCGACCTTTGTTCTTAATGTGTTTTTTCTAGAAGATCACATAAACATAAAGTCTAAGTAACAATCTTTTATTAATACAAAATGTAACACCCCCAATAAGTTACACGAAGATTGTTATGTTTGTTTTACTAAAAGAATTTTTTTAAATGTTATTTAGCCTGATAAGGATTATGAACTATTATTGGAAGGAACCAAGAAACACATGTGATAATTACCTAAATTATAGGTGGTAATACTTTAAATAAAACTGTTTGTTCATTTAAAAGAACAGTTGCCAAGAACGGGTTACCCTCTGCATGAGAAAGGTAATATAGAGAGGGGCACAGAGAAAAAAGGGCTCTTGGAGTTAGGTGGAATAAACCAGTGGGAAAAACTTTGACAAGACAGTCAACAAGAGTACAGTTTGGAGGCTGGACCGTAGTCCTGAGGCCTTAAGTACTAACTGCATATGGATTAGATCCAACATGGGAAAGATAGAAGGTGCTCGGGGGATAGTCTAGACGTGATTTCGAGACTCATAGCTGGGAGGAGAGACCTTATGAAAATATTGTTTTCCACAGGTTAACTATAACACTGAGGTAGTAAACTTCTTAATGGACCTAATGTTAAACCATAAATGTTATTACATACAGTAATCATTCATATATGTTCTTTCAAGTTAATTAAAAGAATATTATCGAGAAGTTATTACCAGAATCATTGTTGGACTGTAATTGCAATTTCACGCAAAAGTAATTCATATCTATTAATATGCTACTGTAGTTGCTAATAATGGTAGAACTATTTATATATGTTAAATAGAAAAATGATATGCTATTGTAGTTGCTAATAGAGAATGCACAGGAAAGTAATTATGATAATGTGCTATCTTTAACGTTTGAATGTTCTGAAGAATTCCACAGCAGACAAACTCATTGACAGTATTACAAATTATTCTACCAATTTGACATTAAAGTAAAAACTAACATTTAGAGTAGAATCGGAAAAGATGTAAAATATTGTTAAGAATGCAAATTGAAATATTGATGCATTATACCAGGTTTAAATCAAAAACATTGGAACCCAATAGAAAACAGTAAAATAGCTTTCCGACATAGTAGCTACCCAGTCAGTCGAGAGTCATCATCTCAAAAGTCTTTATGCGTATGTAAATAAAAAAACAACTAACAGTCAAATGCGAGCCTCAGTTCCAAGTCACCATAGCTCACCTCTAATAATAATATCCTCAGGGTATGCACATGAACCAAGCGTTTACTACCTAGGTTTCTCACACACCCCATACAAACACAAATAAATTGTTTCGGTGAACAAAAAAGAAGTAAACAATTATTGAAATAAACCTCAACAGCTGAGCATCGGCAATACCATTAGGGTTTTAAACAATTATTACATATCGACTTAAATCATAAAGGACCGGCTCAAGAGCCCTTTCATCTTGTAACAGCTACAGGTCCATAGTGGAATTTTGCATTCACAACCTAAGAGAACCACTGAAAGCCGCATTTTGATACTAAAACCCTTCATTTACAAAAGAAAAATAAATGACCTCCTTTAACATACGACAGAGGCTAGTTCCAACCTAAAAGGCAGTGGCAATAATGTGAGCTTCTAGAAAACCTAAAAGCAAAAAGCTTGAACTCAAATTACCTAGAGGACAGCGTACCTACAAGCCATTAGAGTTTAAGGCTAGTTCTAATTCTAGAGTCAACTGGTGGTTCTACAAAAGAAAACGCAGTTCAGAAACAGGATAATGTTAGGAAATTATATATTATGGAGCAATGGAACACATAAAATATAGCACAAATATAAACATAGAAAATGCACAAAACAAGAGAGAAACAGATATACATGGTTCACCCAGTTTGGGCTACGTCCACCCCGAACAACCAGTCCTTCCTTTCTATTATCCAGCAAAATGAAGAGACACAACCTACAGCAAATCCGTTGTAATATCCTCTGTTTTCTCTCACAGTCTCACTTCTCTGTTTCTCGCTCACAGAATACACATCTCAAATACAGTACCCTCATACAAAGAGATGGGTTGCCTTCTAGGGCAAAAAACCCTAAACTAAACATAAGTTCTACCGTCAAATCATCCGCCTAATGAACGGCCCAGATTGACTAGAAATTACTATACTTTTACAAGGCAATTTTACATTTGTTTTTAGCTTCGGGGGCTGCCCCCGAGCCCCCGCCGGGGGACCGCTGGCCCCCGGACCCCCCAGCCGGGGGGGATGGGCCCCCCCGGACCCCCGTGGGGGGGACAAGTCCCCCCCGCACCCCCCCGCGTGGAGGGGTGTACAAGACTTCCTGGGGTATACATCCGGCTGAAACAAAGACCTTTGAACAATCATGCTCCACACGCAACAATCTCCCACTTGGAGAATGATTGTAGCAACTCCACTGCTGCTTCATTTGCTGGACAATGACTCCTCTTTGGACCTGTCTGTTTTTCATCTTCATCGTCATCCTTGAAGACCAATTGAAACTGGGCATGTTCTCAGTTTCTCCCTGGTTACAACTTTTGTTAGCATATCTGCAGGATTCTTGCTAGTGTGTATCTTTCCCAGCTTCAACTCTCCATCTTCCAACACTGATCATATGAAATGGTACTTGAGCTGTATGTGTTTAGTCCTGGAATGAAATGCTGAGTTCTTTGCAAGATGAATAGCACTTTGACTATCACTGTATAACGTGCCCATATCATGCTCCTTACCCAATTCACCCATAAACCTTTGTAACCAAATCATTTCTTTACTAGCCTCTGTAGCAGCAACATACTCTGCTTCTGTTGTTGAAAGTGCAACAACACTTTGGATTTTTGAAACCCAACTGACAGTTGTTCCTCCAACAGTAAATACATATCCTGTAGTGCTCCTCCTGTTATCTCTGTCACCTGCCATATTTGCATCAACATATCCTTGTAGGGATATGTTTGAACCACCAAAGCATAATGCTTTATTTGTGGTACCTTTCAAATATTTGAGAATCCATTTCACAACCATCCAATGTTTCTTTCCTGGATTGTTCATGTACCTGCTTACAACTCCCACTGCATGTGCAATATCAGGCCTTGTGCAGACCATTGCATACATTAAGCTTCCAACTGCTGATGCATATGGAATTTTAGACATATAATCCATGTCTTCTTGGGTCTTTGGGCACATTTCCTTGCTAAGTTTGAAATGGCTAGAAAAAGGTGTACTAACTAGTTTTGCATTGTGCATGTTAAATCTTTTCAACACCTTTTGTATGTACTCATTCTGAGACAATGTTAATTTACGATTTTTCCTGTCTCTAGTTATTCTCATACCAAGGATTTGTTTTGCAACTCCCAAATCCTTCATTGCAAATGAATTTGCCAATTTTCTTTTGAGCACATTTATTTTCTGCATGTTAGATCCTGCAACAAGCATGTCATCTACATACAATAACAATATAATATAGCTGCCATCATTTTGCTTTTTCAAATAAACACAATGATCAGAGTGACATCTAGTATAACCTTGCTCAGACATAAACTTGTCAAATTTTAGATACCACTGCCTTGGAGCCTGTTTTAAGCCATACAAGCTCCTCTTCAACCTGCACACTAGTTTCTCCTTCCCTTTCACCTCATATCCTTGTGGCTGCTGCATATATATCTCTTCCTCCAAATCCCCATGGAGAAAGGTTGTCTTTACATCTAACTGCTCAAGATGCAATTCTTCAGCTGCTACAAGACTTAAATGGGTTCTGATTGAAGTCATTTTAACAACAGGAGAAAATATTTCATCAAAATCAATACCTTTCTTCTATGCAAACCCCTTCACCACAAGTCTAGCTTTATACCTCTGTTTTCCTCCATCTTCTTCCTTCAGCCTGTAAACCCATTTATTCTTCAATGTAGTTTTTCCTACAAGCAACTTGACTAAATCCCAAGTCTGGTTATGCATTAAGGAGTCCATCTCTTCTTCCATGGCTACCTCCCACTTCTTCCTGCTTTCAACCTGCATTGCTTCTTCATAACATTTGGGTTCATCAGAATCAGTCAACAATAAATAATATAATGAAGGAGAGTATCATTCAGGGGGTCTACTTATCCTGGTAGATCTTCTAACACCACTTTCAGGTGTTTGGGGTGCCTGTTGTTGTTGTGGTGGTTGCTTTTGTTGTGGTTGTTGATTATTATTATTTTCAGGCACCTTTCCCTTTTCAGTGATTTCATCAAGAACTGTGTATTCCTTGTTTTCCTTTTCCTGTTTCTTTTCCTGCAACTGATTCTTATACAAGACCTTTTCATTGAATATTACATCTCTGCTCCTAATGATTTTGTGATTTTCGTAATCATATAAGCGATAACCAAAATCATTAACACCATATCCAATAAAGGTACATTTCTTTGACTTTGCCTCAAGCTTTGTTCTATTTTCTTTATCAATATGGACAAAGGCCTCACAACCAAAAGGCTTTAAAAAGGAGTAGTTTACCTTTTTACCAGTCCATGCTTCGTCTGGAACACCACCATCCAAGGAACTTGAAGGCCCTCTGTTTATTAGATAAACAGCAGTATCTACAGCATCTGCCCAAAACTGTAAAGGCAATCCTGCATGCAATCTCATGCACCTTGCACGCTCCATGATTGTTCTGTTCATCCTTTCTGACACACCATTTTCTTGTGGTGTTCTTGGAACTGTCTTCTCTCTACGAATTCCATGCTCTGAACAGTACCTATCAAACTCTTTGCTTCAATATTCACCTCCATTGTCTGATCTAAGACACTTCAATTTCTTTCCTGTCTCAATCTCAACCAAAGATTTCCATTTCTTGAAAGTATCAAATACATCAGATTTATTCTTAATACAATAAATCCAAGTTTTTCTAGTTGCATCATCAATAAAGTAACATAATAACGAGAGCCACCGAGAGATGATAGCTGAGCAGGTCCCCATACATCTATATGCACAAGCTCTAATTTTTCATTCTTCTTATCTTTCCCAACTCTGAGAAATCTGACTCTCTTCTGTTTTCCATAAATGCAATTCTCATAGAAGTCCAAATCAACATTCTTCAAACCTGGCAACGAATTCTTTGAGTGAAGAATCTTCATCCCCTTTTCACTCATGTGTCCGAGCCTATGATGCCATAATGCTGCATCTGCTCCTTTGGAAGTTAAAGCATTAACAGAGTTAGAAATACCATTGCATAAATACAATGTACCAACCTTTTCGCCTTTTGCTATTACCAGGGCTCCTTTGGTGACCTTCCAAGCTTTATCTGTGAAAGTTGTCACACAACCTTCACCGCCTAATTGCCCTGTCGAAATCAGATTTTTCTTTAGATCTGGAACATGCCTTACCTCCTTTAATAGCCATTGGTTTCCATTCTGCTGTTTTACAAGAACCTTACCCATTCCAACAATTTTACAGGGTTTATCATCACCCAAACGAACTTGTCCAAAATCTCCTTGAACATAGTCATGAAAGTATTTCTTATCAGGTGTGGCATGGAATGAGGCCCCTGAATCTACCACCCAGGAATCAGTAATATTTTTGGAAGAAAGAATCAAAGCATCTTGTAACACCTCACCTGTCACATTTGCTTCGTGATTGTTTTCTTGCTGTGCATCTCCTTCTTTTCCCTTCCGAAATCTACAATCTTTCTTTAGGTGTCCTTTCTTTCCACATTTCCAGCACATTATCCCCGATCTAGACTTGGATCTGCCTTTCCTTGATTTACTGCGATATCCTGAGCTCTTTCCTCTTTCCATTTTTCTTCCTCTAGACTCTGCACTCAAAGCATTTCCCGATGTCTCACCGGAGCTTTTCCATCGCATTTCGTCGCTAAGGATAGCACCGACAACATCATCAAACTTTAAAGTACTAGATCCAGAAACAGAGTTACTAATGGCCATTACCAAACCATTCCAACTTTCTGGTAATGAGCACAAGAATAACAGAGCTCTAACTTCATCATCAAAGTTTACCCCTACAGAACTTAACTGACTTGTTACTGTATTAAAATCATTTAAATAGTTTGCAACAGATCCACCTTCCGACATATTCATATTAAATAGTTGTTTCATAAGAAATACCTTGTTTGAGGCCGAGGGTTTTTCATATAGTTTCGACAACGTCTGCATCAAACCGTCTGTCGTGGTTTCCTTCGAAATGTTGAAGGCGACTGACGCAGCAAGGCACAACCGTATTGTTCTGAGTGCCTTTTTATCGAGAAGGTTCCATTCTTCGTCTTTCATACCCGTCGACATCTTTGTTTTTCCGCCCAATGGTAGGTATAGATCTTTCTGATACAGATAATCTTCCATCTGCATCTTCCACAGCAAAAAGTTTTGGCCGTTAAATTTCTCGACCCTAAACTTACCATCTTCAGCCATTGCTCCCACTCAAACCAGGAACCCTTCTTTCCTGTGAGTTTATCAACCAAATAGACCTTCGGCTCTGATACCAGTTGTTAGGAAATTATATATTACGGAGCAATGGAACACATAAAATATAGTAGAAATATAAACACAGAAAATGCACAAAACAAGAGAGACACAGATATACGTGGTTCACCCAGTTTGGGCTACGTCCACCCCAAACAGCCAGTCCTTCCTTTCTATTATCCAGCAAAATGAAGAGACACAACCTACAGCAAATCCGTTGTAATATCCTCTGTTTTCTCTCACAGTCTCACCTCTCTGTTTCTCGCTCACAGAATACACATCTCAAATACAGTACCCTCATACAAAGAGAGGGGTTGCCTTCTAGGGAAAAAAACCCTAAACTAAACATAAGTTCTACCATCAGATCATCCGCCTAATGAACGGCCCAGATTGACTAGAAATTACTATACTTTTACAAGGCAATTTTACATTTGTTTTTAGCTTCGAGGGCGGTGCAATTTTACATTGGACCCCCGCGGGGGGGACAAGTCCCCCCCCGCACCCCCCAGCGTGGAGGGGTGTACAAGACTTCCTGGGGTATACATCCGGCTGAAACAAAGACCTTTGAACAATCATGCTCCATACACAACAGATAATGATGAGCTTACCTAAAAAAGGAGTATTTCATCAATAAGTTGCCCACCTAAAAGGGAAGAATGAGAACCCTGGCTTAGGAATAGAAAAGCTTGCCAAGAAGGATTGGCTGTGAATCTTTAGAAGAAACCACATTGAAATTAACAGCTCACTGATTGCAGACGAGATGTGAAGTCTAGTGACTTCATTCATCTCCAAACATGCTCTGGTCGCCTATGTGAAGTAGCAGAATAAGAACCTTAATAACCTTTCCTGAGTATACATAGTCTTTCAAATTATAATAACACATATCGAGACAGTTGAATGGAGAGTTACCTGGTTCGGCACAATGGATAGGCCCTTCTGTTTTCAAACCTCGCAGAGTGCCATGGACAAAGCCTCGCCAAAGCTCATAACCCAAACCCTTGTAGAGCATTGTGGAACCAAAGTGTGCCATAGGCAATGAGAAAGGCCAGCACCGATGCGGGCAGGTGGTTAGGGTAAACTCTAGCCCATCACTATCGTCGATTCGTGAGCTAGAGATCGATGATGGAGGACTGGGACAGATGGCGGACACATAACGAGATCTTATTCCTTGGGATGTGAAAACACCATGTGGAGACTTGGTAGACAACTAACACAACGTAGTAACATGTAAGGCCATTTGCATGAAGACCTATTGCAACAATCACCCATAAAACATACTCAATTGGGTTGGTACTGTCAACAGGTGACACAACCTTCGCGTGAAACATCATTAATATGCCCATATAATTGTATGTATGCAGATTATTATAATTGTATGTATGCTGATTAATATAATTGTATATGTGTTGTTTAATATTATTTGTATGTATGATTGGTATTGCCTATATGTGTGTCAAAAGATTAAAACATAATTTAGGTAAGGGCACCATGTATAAAAGATTTTTTTTATTTTTACTATGTTTAATTTGTTTTGTAAGGTTTAGGTGTTACAAATGGTATCAGAGGCAAGTTTGTACATTGAGGCCCTTTGGGGATAGCTAAGTACAGGAACTGTGTGCTTAAATTTTAATTAAAATTACTTATATGTGAATTCAGATAACAGAAAAGGGATCACATCAACAACAACAACAAAAAAGTAGCAAGTACAACATGCAAAGGAACTCGGGACCACCTGAGTCACCCGGAGCAGCATATGTGAATGCTAACCCAGATATATGGATTCAGCTGGGCGAAGAATCCTGACAAGCCAATGCAGTATTACTCGAAACAGTGCAACAGTTATGTGCATAAATGACTAGTTTGAGAACAGATAATGAACGCCTACGTGTAGAATAGGAAAGAATCTTAAGAAGCTTGTCCAACGAACAAAACCAGCACCACCAAGATCCAAGTGTAGAAGATCGGGAAAAGACCCCGACTGCTTAGCAAAGGGAAGAAAACGCTGAGTCTACTAAAAGAAATAGAGGGGAAGATGAGGGGTGATCAGATAATGTATTTGACTAGCGGAAAACTAAGAAGCGAAATTCAAGACCACAGACAAAATTATAAGGAGAGTTTAAGAAAATTAAGCCTTCCCTTTTTGAGGGAGGATTTGAAGAAGCTTTGGAAGCTTGGTTAATTGATGTGGGCAAATATTTCTAGATTTATGAGCATACTAATAAACTGAAGGCACGATTGGTAGTTTATCAGCTGAGGGGAAAGACGACTCTCTGGTGTGAAGAAATCAAGATAGTAAGGAAAATTGATGAAGAACATGTCAAATGGAATGAATTCCAAAAACATTTCAAGGATAAATATCTAACTGAATGCTATTGTGATGAGAAAGTGAAAGAATTTGACAAGCTAAGGTTGGGAACCTTAACTATGGATTAATACGTGACCAGATTCACATCATTACTCCACTACGTACCTTACATGCAAGAAGAAAAGGCCAAAATTCAGCATTTTATTAGCAGCTTGCCCAATTTTATGAAGGAAAAACTAGAATTTGACTATCCTAAGACAATGAATGATGTTGTCAGGAAGACCTGCATTTTCTATCAGCAAGTGAAACAAAGGAACAAAGGGCCAAAAGGAGGATCAAGTAAGAAGGGTAGAAGCCCGATCCCAAGCAGACACCCGAAATTTGTTAATCACAGTAATGCACAACAAAAGGCATTCAACAGATTCCCAGCCAGAAATCCACCCAAAACTTCATATTCTGAAAATTGGGCAACTGAAGGAGTCACAAAATCTGCCAATGATCAGCAACCAAAACCGCCATTACAGTGCTAGGGTTGCGGGGAACCCCATTATTACAAAAATTGTCCACAAAGAGCTAGAACAAAACAATTATCAAATATGCAAGAAGAATCCATAGTTGGCGAAGTGGCGAAGAGCATACCAAGAATTAATGATGCCTTGGATGATCATGAGGCCAAATTGTAGCCCACAATGATTGAATGTGAAGGTATGACTGCTAAACAACATGTCTCTATTTTATTTGATATAGGTACTAGCTTAAGTTATGTCAATCCTAAAGTGGTTGAAAAATGTCAGTTAGTAAGGAGGAAATTTTCAAAAGCTTGGCTGGTACAACTAGGCACCGGCACCAAGAGGAAAGTTAAAGCCAAGACAGAATGTTGTCCCATAACCATTTCTAGACAACCCATTTATTTTTATCTTAACATATTACCTCTGGGCTCTTATGACATACTAATAGGCATGAAGTGGTTGGAAGAATGTTGGTCTTTGGTAGACTGTAAATAGAAAACTGTAAGTTTTGTTCCAGAATCAGGTCAAAGGAAGGAGCTACAAGGAATAAAAACCAGCACCAAGCTCCGACTTATTACTGCCAATCAACTGGGTAAATGCATAAGGAAAGGATGTTGAATTTAAGTTGTGCAGGTGGGGTTTACAAACTCCAAAAATAAGATGACCTCACTAGAAAATATCCCTGTAATTTAGGACTTTATTGATGTCTTTCCAGAAAATATTCCTGGCTTACCACCCAAGCGAGATATTGACTTCACCATCGAGTTGATTCTGGGTGTAGCCCCCGTATCCAGAGCTCCTTATTGCATGAGCATACCTGAATTGACAAAGCTCAAAATGCAGTTACAAGAACTTCCACATAAAAAATATATTTGCCCCAATGTATCCCCTTGGGGAGCTCCCATATTATTTGTACAGAAAAAGGATGGGACCCTCAAATTGTGCATCAATTATCGACAATTAAACAAACTAACCATCAAAAATAAGTATCATTTACCACGTATTGATGATCAATTTCATTAGGTACAAGGAGCTAAGGTATTCTCGAAAATCGATCTACGATCCGGTTACCATCAAACAAGAATAAAAGATAAGGACATTTACAAAACTGCCTTCCATACTTTTTATGGTCATTATGAGTATGTGGTATTGTCATTCGGACTCACAAATGCTCAAGCCACCTTTATGAGTCTAATGCATGGTATTTTCCATCCTTACCTAGATAAGTTTGTGTTAATTTTTATAGATGATATCCTAATATATTTGAAGAACAAGGAGGAACAAAAAGAACACTTCAGAATAGTGTTACAGACATTAAGGGAAAACCAGTTGTATGCCAAGTTCAGCAAGTGTGACTTATTCAAAGATCAAATTCAATATTTGGGTCATGTCATATTCGCAAAAGGCATTGTCGTAGACCCAGTAAATATCAAAACAATCATGGAATGGACAACCCCTAAGAATGTCGTTGACATTAGATCATTCTTGGGATTAGCTAGATATTATTGAATGTTCATTGAGGGGTTTCCGAAGATCGCTTTTCCCATGACATATTTGCAAAAAAAGGGACATGATTTTCAATGGACAACAGCGTGTCAGCAAAGATTTGAAAAATTAAAGCATCTGCTTACTACTGCTCAAGTACTAAATGTAGCAGATCCGGAAAATTCCTTCGTAGTTTGCATGGATGCAAGCAAGGAAGGTGTTGGTGGGGTGTTGACATAGGAGGGAAAGGTGATCGCTTATGAATCTCGAAAGTTGAAGGAGTACGAGCAACAATATTCAGCTTATGACCTTGAATTGATAGCAGTAGTGCATGCACTTAAAATGTGGAGGCATTACCTGTTGAAGAAGAAATTTTTGCTGCTAACCAATCATAGCAGCATTACCAATTTCTTCAACCAATATAGCCTAAATGCTCGACAAGTCAGATGGACGGCTTTCTTAAGCGAATTCGACTTTGAAATGAAACATTTAAAGGGAAAAGAAAACCATGTGGCTGATGCACTAAGCAGGAAGTTGCATTGTATCTATGAGGTCCGAATGAGCCAAACAACCTCAAATATTTCGGAACTCATTAAGGAGGCAGCTAATAAGGATTCAGAACATACCTTCCTCTGGAAACAAACAAAAGAAGCTCTACGTAAGGAGGAAAAATCAGAGTTTGGAATAAATTTTGATAATATTCTCACTTTTGAAAACATAATTTATATTCCAAATTAGAGCTCGATTAAAATGTTGATATTAGATGAGTTTCATAGAAAACCTTGTGCTGGTCAACGAGGCTATCAAAAAATGTTTTCAGCCATTAAGAGGGGGTATTTTTTGCCCGGATTGAGGAAAGATATTGCAGAATACTTGTTGTTACGCAGTAATTTATCACTGCCTTCCTGTCAGTCACCCTGCTGTGTCCAGAATTCACAATCACTAAGTGTTTGATCCCTGAACTGGCTTAAAAACCCACTTTTTCCAAAGTTTTGTGCATCAGCGCGTCTGTTCCTAAAATAACCGCGATGACAGGCGCTTTCCAGTGTATTTTGTGCGCTGCCATCGCGGAAGAACATCACTTTTCCGCGATGGTGCACAGCGCGCCTTTCCCGTGTTCTTCCGCACTGACATGACTTGTTCAGTTATTGTTATGTGCTGACAGCGCGGCAGTCTCCATATAATCCGCGCTGATCCAGTTTGGGCGAATTTGTTCAAACAACCAGCCTTCCAGATCTCTCCAGGCTTGGTTGTTAGCTTTGTGAATATCGACTCCCTTCTATGGCATGTCTGTTCGACCCTTTGCAACAACTCCCCTTGAAGATAAGCTCATCCTTCCACCTTTTTAGGAGACTCCTTCTCCTATATAAACTTCCACCATTACCATGAGCAGCTAGTTAGAAACTAGTGGGAACTAGCTAGACTTAGCTTGGATTGTACAGAGCTTGTAGCGCTCAGATTGCTGCTATAGGTTTGGTGTGTTAGGAGTGGAAGTGATTGATTGCTTGGGGAAGTTTGTTTGTGACATTTGTGTGAGAGAGAGAGAGTTGTTTGTCTTGGGAGAACCATCCTCAAAGGTGAATGCTTGAGATACATGCTGACTGATCCCTCCTGAGAAGTTTATCGACGTCAGAACATTTGGTTGTACTCTTCTCTATTCTGATTAATAATAGATGACTGCTATTATTGTTCCATTCTCGTTTGTTTATGCAATGGATAAATGTGAATTATGTCTTTTCTGACTGGCATATAGTTACTTTTACTAGATTTCACGCTTGCGTTTGCCTTCTCTTCGTGTGTGCAGGTGTCCGTTCGCGGGGATCGCGGAGGACTGTGACCAGCCGAAGCGAAGGAGCGAAGGAGACATCTCTTCGTCCAACGACAGCGCAGGAATCCAAGTAGGTGCTCTTTACTTCTTGTTTAAGTGTAACTAGGAACATGCGTGGCAGCATTGTGTGATTGTTGCTAGACCCCTATTGGGCTAGTAGGGATCGCCTCTATCCGTAGAGGGGATTTACCTCTCCAACAATTTGGCGACTCCGCTGGGGATCAGCCTTTTTGTCTCTTGAGTCCACTTTTGTGTTTGGCTTTGATTGATCTCTTTTCGAGTTTTTGGGATTGTCTTTTTGCTTATGAACTTTCTGGGCGTTTCTGGGAAGCATTTTTATCATTGAAAAGCTCCTGCCTTTGGTTTGGGAAGTTTTATTTCGGTTTTCCTTGTTTTTTGCTCTCAGCGCGTTTTATTTCGGAACAGTCGCGCTGACATCGCGACTCTGTTCTTTGGTTTTCTCTTCATCGCGCCTGTACGTCTAACAGCCGCGCTGACCTCGTTTTCAAGGGCAGCGCGCTTTATTCGTGTTCTTCCGCGCTGACATCGCGCCCACTCTTCTTTGTGATTTTGGTCATCGCGTCTGTGTGCCTTATATCCGCGCTGACCTCGTTTCTTCTAGGGCAGCGCGCCTTTTCCCTGACTTTCCGCGCTGACGTCGCAAAGTTGCTGAAGGCCTCCCCCTGTCAGCGCCAAGTTGCTGAAGGCTACCCGCGCTGAGCCTGAAAAACTCATTTTTGTCCAAATTGACCTCCTAAACCTCTTGCTGTGACTTTCCCTTCTTCTCCCCACTTGTCTGATGACTTGTTTTTCACTCTCTGAACTTTGAACTGTTTGATTACGAAGCTCAACTCCATAGGGTTTCGTTTTACTTGGTTTTGAGTTTTCAAACAACTTCCCTTCTAGCTGCTTGGTTCGTGTTTTCATCCTTACTTTTGCGATTACTGGATTGTGTTTGGGTCTCTAATTGACTGGTTGCGACTCTGGTCCGTCGGATGTTTGCTTTTCTCTATTGATTTCGCACTCTGAACCCTAGGACATCTAGTGGCCGTGTGTGTGTCAAGCCTCCCGTGAGGATCCCTGTTTGCTTGATTGACCAGCTCGTTCTAGACTCGTTTTCGCATTTTTTCAGTGATTGTCAGAGTGTATTGGATTGTGCTTCCAAGTGGTCTTTTTCGCTTCCTCCTTGCTTGCGATCCTTGCTTGTTTTGCAGAGCTTAGATCACATAGCTCGTGCATTGCCTTGTTTCCTTTTGATTTCGAGACTTCGGTTGAGTGTTTTTGGGAACTTTGTGTGCTCTCATTAAGTAGTTTACTTGGTGTTCAGGTTCCTCCAAATTCCTTTAGGTGTTTTATGTCACTAAAAAGAAAACGAATTAGTAGCTTGCTTTAAAATTCGAAAAGGAAAAGAACATTTCATTGATTTGCATTTTCAAAAGAAAAGTTTCCTTTCCTCGCTTTAGTTGCATTTAGCTGCTTGTTTGTTTGTATTCGTTTTGTTTAAAAAATTCTTTGCTCTCTCGTAGCTAGAATTCATCGAACGAAACGAAATTCTTTTGCATATAGATTGCATCTAAGTAATTGTGAGCGAACATACGATAGAGCTTGAAATCGAAACTTAATCTCCAGATCAACTATAAAATGAACCAAATGAATCTAAAAACGCATTGGAACTAAACGCAAATATTTAGAGGTCTAGGTTAGAGACGTGTTCTGGCGTCTTAAAACATAGTCACTGTTGTTTCACATTAGGTTGGGTGATTCCTCCTTCTGTGACTCGATAGTGGTCTAATACGGATTGCGCTCCCACGTACCGTCGAGTATATAGGGAGACCCCACTAGGCTTTTATCCTTTATCCATAGGAAGCCGAGTCGGCCGCCCTACAATTCGCAATGCAGTGAACACAACATTCACGAAGATTGACCACCCGTACCCTAAAAAGTATTCTGTGGTTTTGCGAAGAGTTTGGCACACCCTCTACCTAGAGTTCCAGAGCAGTCGCTTTTGATTCTTTTCGGACTCCCTAAACGAAAAGGTGCCTGTGAGCGTCTTGTCACTTCGTGCTCATTAAACATTCGAAGGAGACCGGAGTCATCTTTTCGTCCTTTTCTCGACTCCTGAAACATGAAAAGGTCAAGTTTGGTTCTTGTGTTTTTAAATTAATTTGGCCACGATAACATCACCCAGTTAGATCTTGTGTGCATTAGCTTGAGTAGGTTTCATTTTCGTTTGCTATGGCAACTTTTCCGGGATTCACCAACCCAAGTTCCCCCTCTGATGGGAATCCAGGACAATTCCCTCCTCTTGGGAATGTTGGTGCTCCGTATATGGCGACGTTGTCCCTACCAGGGTTAACTGTCGGGTTGCCTGTGTGGTTGTTTTCAACCTCTTTGGTCCCTACCGTATCGGCTGTTAGTCCATCAGTCCCTCCACCTGAACAACGTCATGTTGATCCTAAGGTGGATCTCTCCCCTTTGACGCCTACTTCTACGTCGTCCTCTTATACTTCGCCTGGTGAAAGTCTCGACGCACATAACCAGGTGGCTAAGAAGAAGAAGAGGAAGACCAAGCAGAAGAAGTCTCCTAAGGGAGAGCTTACACGCACTGTCCCCCCCTCAAGTCCAGCTATCCCCTCCAGTATACCTGAAGTCGGGTCACCTTCTGCTCCTCCGCGGAAGGTTAAGTTTCCTTGCCGATTATGCAGGGAGGACCATCTGCTTTGTGATTGTCCTGGCATTCCCAGGGTATTAGCAGTTTGGTCTCACGATCCGGCCCACCCTTCATCGTCCACTGATGATCATGGCGATGCTACCTCATCAGTTGGGAATGGTAAGGAGAAAGGGAAGTTTCGAATCCCCTGTCGACTTTGTGAAGGCAAACATCCCCTTCACCTTTGTCCCCTCATGGATAAAGCCTCTGCTGTGTTAGAAAGTCTTGCTGCTCCTCCGAATCCATTTCCCGCTGGTTATCAACGTCTTTCTACAGCTGTAGATCGCGCCCCTGTTCACAAAGAGATCGCTTCAGATTCTCCTATTGTCTAGGCCCCTCTTCCCGAACCTAGCTGTTCCCAGCCTGTTCTAGACCCGTCGTTGGTCGGAAAGGGTGTTGACCTGAGTTCGCCTCCTCTCAACCACTCTGTTTCGGAAGAGCCAAGTTCTCATGTTCTTCTCGTCTCCTCGGATTCTCCTGAGCTTGATAAAGGTTCTCCTGAAACCTCTCCGGAGAATTTAGATTCGGTTCTTTCTGAGCAGGGGGGCAACCATATGGTTCCCCCACCAAGTAGTTCGGTCATTTCCTTTGATTGGAGTCGTTTGACTACCCCTCCCCTTCCATCCCACGTGCCTTTCTGGGTCACCGCCTATGCTTGCAATAAGGCGCTGCCTGGCACTATGTTAGACGAAGGAGCATCGGTTAGTCTTATGCCCATTACTACTTGGCGAGCTTTGGGTTCCCCATCGCTTGTACCTGTCGCACCGCATCTCACCGCGTTTGACGGAGGAACGAGTCAGCCATTAGGGATCCTTCCAAAGTTTCCTATTACTTTGGGGGGCAAGACTGTCTATATAGACGTCTCAGTTACCCAAGGTTCTTTAGACTTCAGTCTTCTCCTTGGTCGTGATTATGTGTATGCCATGGGAGCCCTTGTTTCTTCACTTTTCCGTGTGGTTTGTTTTCCACACGATGGAAGAATCGTGACGTTCGATCAATTATCGTTCGTTCGTCCACAAGCCCCTCCGGCGCACTCGTCCTTCCCTCCTGGCTTTCATCCACAAGTTGCATCTGCCTCGCCGCAAATCAACTATGTGGCCACCTACCCTGTGCCCGTACCCAATGATGACACCATCGTGCATAGTGTCCTGGGGGCATTAGGTCCTGATTTCCAAGATGTCGGCCTTCCCTCCGGAGCCACTTTCTTGGGGGCCTCCACTTCCCGTTCATTATGATGAAGTCTGGTTGGAGCATAGTTCTTTTCCGGTGTCAAGCTCCTTAAAAAATGAAACTAGGAGCATAGTTCTTTTCCGGCGTCAAGCTCCTTAAAAAATGCAACTAGGTGTCCGAGGATAGTTCCGATCTTGTGTCGACCTCGTTAAAAAACGAAACAAGGAGTCGAGCATAGTTCCTGATCATGTGTCAAGCTCGTTAAAAAATGAAACACGGGTTATGAGGATAGTTCTTTTACTGTGTCAACCTCATCAAAAAATGAAACACCTCCCTTTCCAGATTGAGTCTTTGATTAAGATCTCGTGAAATCCAAGTCGAGTCTTTCCAAGCTCTCGAGAGTGAACCTTCATTCCATCCACTTTGTTGAATGCAATGAAGCTTGGGGGGCATGTACCTTGATTTGCGTCATTATGCTGGGGGCATGCGAGCTTACAACAAGCATAGTTTTTCGTTTCAAGCTTGTGTAAAAATGAAACCGAATCCAAGCAAAGTTCTTCATGGTTCAAGCTTGTGTAAAAATGAACCCATACCTGATTTACATCTCGTGATTGCCATGTTTATCCACTGAATTTTGCTAGATGAGCCTTGGTTGTTTCATTCCATTGCTACCATCTCTTTGGCCGATCATATGCTTTCACTTGGTTGTTCATCCTTTCCTGAGGAACCGCAGCGATGAGTGGTTTTATTAGCCAGCCTCTTGACCATTACATGTTTTGAATAGTTCCACCATTACCGGAACCAGTTGCTACCCTTTATACCACTCGTTCCTCTAGGACGAGTCACCTTTAAGCTCTTTTCTGACTCGTAAAATGTGAAAAGATTGCCGAGTATTTTTCCCTTTTTGACTCGTTAAAGAGAATAAAAATGGAGGTCTGCTTTCAGCTCTTTTCTGACCGTTTAAAGATGAAAAGATTGCCGAGCCTCCTTTCAGCTCGTTAAAGGGAACGAGAGGCGGTCATTTTAAGCCCTTTTTTCGACCGTATAACTTAAAAAGATTGCCGGGTGTTTGTCGTTTCGCACTCGATATCGGCTCTAAAACGACGTGTTTTCGACCGCTTTTTTACTTTTTCAGGTCAAAAACACTATTCATGAAAAGTACTCCTCAGTTGTAATGACCGGGCGGTTCTTTCGAGCACAGTTTTATACTTTTTCGGGCTCGAGAGACACAACTGTACGAAAAAGGACCCCCCTGGAGTCTCCTTTTCCGCATTCTTTTCAGACTCTCGAAACAAGAAAAGAAGCCGAGTTTTTCCTTTGTCAGGCTCGTTAAACACTCAATGACATCGGATATTGTCAACATGACACACATCAAGCATATGTTATCCCCGTCAAGCTTGTCATCCAAAAATAATCGGGGTACCTGCCTGCAAAGGTGGGGAAAATGAAACTTTTCAAGCATATGCTATCCCCGTCAAGCTTGTCATCCAAAAATAACCGGGGTACCTGCCAGAAATGGTGGGGAAAATGGAACTGCAGTTATTGCGTCGGCAGTATGTCGCTCTTGAACATGGCACTCTTCTGCTTCGTGTCTGGGTGGGACCATCTCATCTCGTTTTTCACTAGCTTCCGTGGGTTTTGGGTTACCATATTTGACCGCTCATCTGCTCGTTTGCCTTGTCACCATGACCTCCGCTCATTTGATGTCAAATACTGCCAAAGTCCCCTATTGTGCCGCTGATATGTTCAAGAGAAGTTGACCTCTGCAGAGTTACAACCTACCCTTGACGCCTCACATACTTCTGATTCGTCACACAAATCTTTTTTCCTCTGTCTCGTGTCGATGATGTGGGAAACATTATGGCCCACCTTCGATCAAGGTCCCTTCCTGTCGACTTCAGCTCATTATCCGGGAAGGTGACTTAGAGACTCCCTTCAGGTGCCTTAGAACCTGCATGCCTCATGACAGGTTCTTCGTGTTCGACGCGAGGTTTACATCATTGGCCTCCGATCGAATGATTCCGTGGGTGTTCGACACCAGCTCATTGATTCACATGCCGCGGATTGTACCTATAGTACCTTGAGGACCATTGTCCTTATTGGTGGCCCCTCTCGCATCTGTTAACAGTTTTCATCATTGACTGGTAATCAGACGATGTTCATGCATGTTCGACTTCAACTCATATATTCACCTGCTTGGACTTGTACTTTGTTCGGATCGGGACGGAGCGCAAGACCCTGGATCCCTGTCTATTATGGTCCAGGTTGCGATTTTGTGGATGATCATTACGTGACTCATTGATGGATGGCTGCGCCCATACCTGAGTCTTCATGGATGGCTGCGACCATACCTTGTCATTATTATGGTCTCTTTAGCTGGGTGGCTGTGTCCATTCCACAGACCTTTTCGCATGTCTTTTGGATGGCTGCGCCCATGCCTAGACTGCATGTACTTGATTATCAGAGATATTTCGGTCCTTCCTGGTGGTGTTCCAGTTTGGCGTGTGTTGTAAAGCATTTCACCCCTCCCACTCTCTCGGTCTTCATGCTTTAGGGGGCATCTGTTACGCAGTAATTTATCACTGCCTTCCTGTCAGTCACCCTGCTGTGTCCAGAATTCACAATCACTAAGTGTTTGATCCCTGAACTGGCTTAAAAACCCACTTTTTCCAAAGTTTTGTGCATCAGCGCGTCTGTTCCTAAAATAACCGCGATGACAGGCGCTTTCCAGTGTATTTTGTGCGCTGCCATCGCGGAAGAACATCACTTTTCCGCGATGGTGCACAGCGCGCCTTTCCCGTGTTCTTCCGCACTGACATGACTTGTTCAGTTATTGTTATGTGCTGACAGCGCGGCAGTCTCCATATAATCCGCGCTGATCCAGTTTGGGCGAATTTGTTCAAACAACCAGCCTTCCAGATCTCTCCAGGCTTGGTTGTTAGCTTTGTGAATATCGACTCCCTTCTATGGCATGTCTGTTCGACCCTTTGCAACAACTCCCCTTGAAGATAAGCTCATCCTTCCACCTTTTTAGGAGACTCCTTCTCCTATATAAACTTCCACCATTACCATGAGCAGCTAGTTAGAAACTAGTGGGAACTAGCTAGACTTAGCTTGGATTGTACAGAGCTTGTAGTGCTCAGATTGCTGCTATAGGTTTGGTGTGTTAGGAGTGGAAGTGATTGATTGCTTGGGGAAGTTTGTTTGTGACATTTGTGTGAGAGAGAGAGAGTTGTTTGTCTTGGGAGAACCATCCTCAAAGGTGAATGCTTGAGATACATGCTGACTGATCCCTCCTGAGAAGTTTATCGACGTCAGAACATTTGGTTGTACTCTTCTCTATTCTGATTAATAATAGATGACTGCTATTATTGTTCCATTCTCGTTTGTTTATGCAATGGATAAATGTGAATTATGTCTTTTCTGACTGGCATATAGTTACTTTTACTAGATTTCACGCTTGCGTTTGCCTTCTCTTCGTGTGTGCAGGTGTCCGTTCGCGGGGATCGCGGAGGACTGTGACCAGCCGAAGCGAAGGAGCGAAGGAGACATCTCTTCGTCCAACGACAGCGCAGGAATCCAAGTAGGTGCTCTTTACTTCTTGTTTAAGTGTAACTAGGAACATGCGTGGCAGCATTGTGTGATTGTTGCTAGACCCCTATTGGGCTAGTAGGGATCGCCTCTATCCGTAGAGGGGATTTACCTCTCCAACACTTGTCCAAGTTTTTGGAGTGTCAACTAGTTAAAATAGAACATCAGCATCCCGCTAGATTGTTACAGCGATTACCCATTCCAGAATGGAAATGGGAGACTATATCCTTAGATTTCATTACTGTTTTACCTTGCACAAGGAAGAAGCATGATTCTATTATGGTTTTGGTAGACAAGTTGAGTAAAACAACCCATTTCATACCTGTGAAATCCACTTTCAAAATAGTGGAAATCACATAAATATTCATGAACAAAATATTTCGCTTGCATGGAATACCGAAGGTAGTGATTTCAGATAGAGACGTAAAATTCACATCCACCTTCTGGAAGACTCTTTTTTCATGACTAGGTACTCAAGTCTAGTTTAGTACTGCCTACCATGCTCAAACGGATGGACAGATTGAACGAGTAAATCAAGTATTAGAAGACATGCTACGCATGTTCATGATGTAGCAGCCACGTAAGTGGGAGGACTACCTCCATCTGGTGGAATTTTCATATAACAATGGATATCATAAATCACTAGAAATGAACCCTTTCGAGTTGTTGTACGGAAGAAAGTGAAAAGTACCCATAGACTGGAATAACCCAGTAAATAAGCTAGCACTAGCTCTTGACATGCTAGCAGAAATGGAGGAGGCTATTAAGAAGGTCCGACAAAACTTAAGGGTAGCTCAAGATAGATAGTAGACCAGGAGATCATGTCTACCTCAGGGTCAAGCCTCAGAAAAGTGCCCTGTAGTGGCAGGGTCGTGCCAAATTAGCATGTTGATACTGCGGACCATTTCAGGTCTTGGATAGAATTGGATCGGTGGTTTATAAGCTAGTGCTACCAAGCCACATTTGGGTCCACAATGTATTTCATGTGTCCCTACTAAAGAAATATGTGTATAACCCTCAGCACATTATTGATTGGGGAATATTTAGGTAAAGTGGTTCAGGGGAAAGAACTGGACATATATATGTATATATACATATACATTATATATATATATATATAATTGTTTTATGTTGCAGGTCGAACCAGAAGGAGAGTTCCTGGCCGAACCTCTTCGTATTCTCGATTAGCGGGAAACCAACTTACGAAAGTGAACCATCACCCAAGTTAAAGTGCAATGGAAGCACTTTAGCCCAGAAGAGGCTACTTGGGAAGAGGAGGAATTCATGCGAAAGGCTTATCCTACATTATTTTCCGAGGAGGAAGAGAACACCACGGACGGTATTCCGCGCAAGGGGGGGGGGGGATGTAACACCCCCAAGTTGTATAAGTTACATGAAGACTATTATGTTTGTTTTACTAAAAGAATATTTTTAAATGTTATTTAGCTTGATAAGAATTATAAACTTTTATTGGAAGGAACCAAGAAACACGTGATAATTACCTAAATTATAGGTGGTAATACTTTAAATAAAATTGCTTGTTCATTTAAAAGAACAATTGCCAAGAAGTGGTTACACACTGCCTCAGAAAGGTAATATAGAGAGGGTCACAGAGCGAAAAGGGCTCTTGGAGCTGGGTGGAATAAACCAGTGGGAAAAACTTGCTCAAGACAGTCAACAAGAGTACAGATTGGAGCCTGAACAATGTAAACTTTGAAACGGGAACTATAAACTCAAAACGCGAACTCTGGCCAAAAAACCCCGAAAAAACATCAAAAACAGTGCTAAAAATGAAAAGTGTGTATACTAGAACGATGATTTTATTTTCTAGGGGTCAATTTTGAACATGTTTTAAAAATGGCAGTGACTACGAAATTTACTACGAAATTTTCGTGCAAAATATAGCTTCAAAACGAAAGTGATGATACTGGAACAATTATTTTTTTTTTAGGGTCAATTATCAAACTTTTCAAAAAATGCTAGTAAAACCAAATTTTTATGTGCCAAATAACCAGCCACCAACCGCCCGCTCGGCTGGTCGCTGGGTTACTCCGGGAATCAACCAGCCACCAGCCGGGCTGGCGGTTGGTGGCTGGTTGATTCCCGAAATCAACCAGCCACCAGCCGCCCGGTGGCTAGTTGATTCCCGGAATCACTGGTGGCTGGTCGATTCCCAGAATCACCCAGCCACCAGACGAGCGGCCAGCAGGTGGCTGATTGATTCTCGGAATCAACCTGCCACCAGCCACCAGGCTGCCCGGCTGGTGGCTGGGTGATTCCGGGAATCAACCAGCCACCAGCCGGGCGGCCAGCTTGTGGCTAGTTGATTCCCGGAATCACCCAACTGCCCGCCCGCCTGGTGGTTGAGTGATTCCGGGAATCAACCAGCCACCATTCGTTGGATGATTCCGGGAATCAACCAACCACCAGCCGGAGGTGATTCCGGGAATCAACCAGCCACCAGCCGGCCGCCCAGCTGGTGGCTGGTTGATTCCCGGAATCACAAAGCCACCAGCTGGCCGGTCGGCTAGTGGTTGGTGGCTGGTTGATTCTGGGAATCAACCAGCCACCAACTGTCCGCCCGGCTGGTCGCTGGTTGATTCCCGCAATCAACCAGCCACCAGCCGGCCACCCGGCGCTGGCTGGTGGCTGGTTGATTCCCCAGCTGGTGGGTGGTTGATTCCCGGGAATCAACCAGCTAACAGCCGACCGAGAATCAACCAGCCACCAGCCAGCCAATGGCCGGGCAGGTGGCTGGTGGCTGGTTGAATCCCGGAATCAACCAGCCACAAGCCGGGCTGGCGGCCGGTGGCTGGTTGATTCCGAGAATCAACCAGCCATAAGCTCGCCACCCGGCTCGACTGGTAGCTGGGTGGGTGATTCTCAGAACCACCCAGCCACCAGCCGGGTGGGCGGCTAGTGGCTGGCTGGTCGGCTGGTGGCTGGTGGCTAGTTGATTCCGGGAATCAACCAACGACCAGCCGGCCAACCAGCCACCACCCGCCCACCCAGCTGGTGGTTGGGTGATTCCGGGAATCACCCAGCCACCAGCCAGGCGGGCGGCTGGTTGATTCCCGGAATCACCCAACCACCAGACAGGCGGCCAGCTAGTGACTGATTGACTCTCGGAATCAAGAAGCCACCAACCGCTGGTGGTTGGTTGATTCCCGGAATCAACCTGCCACCAGCCGGGAGGCCAGCTGGTGGCTGGTTTATTCCCGGAATCAACCTGCCTCCAGCTGGCCGCCTGGTTGGTGGCAGGGTGATTCCGAAAATCAACCAGCCACTAATCGGGCGGCTAGCTAGTGGCTGGTTGATTCCTAGAATAACCCAGCCGCCCGCCCGACTAGTGGCTGAGTGATTCGGGGAATCAACCAGCCAGGAATCAACTAGCCACCAGTCGGCCGCCTGGCTGGTGGCTGGTTATTTCCAGGAATCACCCAGCCACCAGCTGGCTGCCCGGCTGGTGGCTGGTTGATTCCCGAATAAAGAAACCACTGGATGGTGGCTAGTTGATTCCCCGGCTGGGGGCTGGTTGATTCCCGGAATCACCCAGCCACCAGCCAGGCGGGCAACTGGTGGCTGGTTGATTCCCGGAATCAACCATCCACCAGCCGCCCGCCCGGCTGGTCGCTCGGTGATTCTGGGAATCAGCGAGCCACCAGCTAGGCGGGCGGCTAGTGGGTGGTTGATTCCCGGAACCAACCAGCCACCAGCCGGGCGGGTGGCTGGTGGCTGGTTGATTCTCAGAATCAACCAGCGACAAGCCAGGCGAGCGGTTAGGGGCTGCATGATTCCGGAAATTAACTAGCCACCAGCTGGCCGCCCGACTTGGCTGGTGGCTGGGTGATTCCTAGAATCAACCAGCAACCATCCAAGCAAGCGATTGGTGGCTGGTTGATTCCATCCGGCTGGTGGCTGGTTGATTCCCGGAATCAACCAGCCACCCGCCCGGTTGGTGGCTGAGTGATTCCAGGAATCAACCACCACCAGTGGCTAGGTGATTCCAGGTATCAACGAGCCACCAGCCGCGCAGGCCGCTGGTGGCTGGTTGATTCCAGCTGGTTGATTCTGGGAATCAACCAGCCACCAGCCGCCCGCCTGGCCCGGCTGGTGGCTGGGTGATTCACAGAATCACCCAACCACCAGCCGGGCGGGCGGCTGGTGGCTGGTTGATTCCCGGAATCAACAAGCCACTAGGCGCCCGCGCGGCTGATGGCTGGGTGATTACATTCGGGCAGACGGCTGATAGCTGGTTGATTCCTGGAATCAACCAGCGATTCCCGGAATTAACAAGCCACTAGGCGTCCGCGCGGCTGATGGCTGGGTGATTACATTCGGGCAGACGGCTGATGGCTGGTTGATTACATTCGGGCAGACGGCTGATGGCTGGTTGATTCCTGGAATCAACCAGGAATCAACCAGCCACCAACCGGACGGGCGGCTAGTGGCTGGTTGATTCCGGAAATTAACCAGCCACAAGCTGGCCGCCCGACTGGTCACTGGTTGATTCCAAGAATGAATCAGCCACCAGCCGGGTGGGCGAATGATGGCTGCTTGATTACCAGCCACCCGACCACCAGCCGAGAGGCCGGTGAGGTGGCTGGTGGGTGGGTGATTCCGGGAATCAACCAGCCACCAGCCGGGCGGCCGGCTGGTTGATGGCTGATTCCCGGGAGTCAACCAGTCAGCAGCCGGCTGGGAATCAACCATCCGCCTGCCTGGCCCGGATGGTGGCTGAGTGATTCCCAGAATCACCTAGCCACTAGCCGGGCAGGCGGCTCGCGGCTGGTTGATTCCCGGAATCAACAAGCCACCAGCCGCGCGGGCGGCTGGTGGCCGGGTGATTACATTCGGGCGAACGACTGGTGGCTATTTGATTCCTGGAATCAACCAGCGACCAGCCGGGCGGGCGGCTAGTGGCTAGTTGATTTCGGGAATCAACCAGCCACCAGTTGGCCACCCGACTGGAGGCTGGTTGATTCCGGGAATCAATCAGCCACCAGCCGCCCGCCCGACCCAGCTGGTGGCTATGTGATTCCCGAAATCACCCAACCACCAGCCGGGCGGGCGGCTGGTGGCTAGTTGATACCCTAAATCATCCAGCCACTAGCCGCCCGCCCGGCTGGTCGCTGGTTGATTCCCAAAATCAACCAGCCACCAGTCGCCCGGGCGGCTAGTGGCTGGGTGATTCCGGGAATCAAATAGCCACCAGTCGTCCCAGCCACCAGTCGGGCGGCCGGGTGGCTAGTGGCTGGTTGATTCCACCAGCCACCAACCATCCCAGCCACCAGCTGGGCAGCCGGGTCGGCGGGCGGCTGGTGGCTGGTTGATTCCCGAAATCACTCAGCCACCAGCCGGGTGGGCGACTGGTTGATTCCCGGGATCACCCAACCACCAAATGGGCGGGCAGCTGGTGGCTCATTAACTCTCGGAATGAAGCAGCCACCAGCGGCTGGTGGCTGGTTAATTCTGGGAATCAACCTGCCGCCAGCCGGGCGGCCAGCTGGTGGCTGGTTGATTCCTGGAATCAACCTGCCACTAGCTGGCCACCTGGCTGGTGGCTGGGTGATTCCGGGAATCAACCAGCCACCAGTCAGGCTGCTAGCTGGTGGTTGGTTGATTCCTAGAATAACCCAGCCGCCCGCCGGGCGGCTGGTGGATGGTTGATTCCACCCGCCTGGTGGCTGGTTGATTCTCGGAATCAACCAGCCACCAGACGCCCGCCCCACTAGGGGCTGAGTGATTCCGAGAATCAACCAGCCTGACTGGTGGCTGAGTGATTCCGGGAATCAACCAGCCACCAGTCGGCCGCCCGGCTGGTGGCTGGTTGTTTCCCGGAATCACCCAACCACCAGCTAGATGACCAGCTAGTCACTGGTTGATTCCGGGAATCAACCGGCTGGTTGAGCCGGTTGATTCCCGGAATCACCCAACCACCAGCTGGGCGATCGGCTAATCGCTGGTTGATTCCAGGAATCAACCAGCCACCAGCTGGCCGCCCGGCTGTGGGTGGTTGATACCCGAATAAAGAAGCCACCAGCCGGCCGCTCGGCTCTGGCTGATGGCTGGTTGATTCCCCGGCTAGTGGCTGGTTGATTCCTGGAATCACCCAGCCACCAGCCGGGCGGGCAACTGGTGGCTGGTTGATTCCCGGAATCACCCAGCCACAAGCCGGGGCCCGACTTGTGGCTGGGTGATTCCGGAATCAACCAGCCACCAGCGGGGAAATCAACCAGCCTGTGGCGGGTGGCTGGTTGATTCCGGGAATCAACCAACCACAAGCCAGGTGGTCGGCTGGTGGCTGGTTGATTTCGGGAATCAACCAGCCACCAGTTGGCCGCCTGGCTTGGCTGGTGGCTGGGTGATTCTTAGAATCAACCAGCCACCATCCGGGCAGGCGGTTGGTGGCTGCTTTATTCAGGGAATCAACCAGCCACAAGCCGGCGGCCGGCTAGTGGCTGGTTGATTCCGCCCGATTGGTGGCTGGTTGATTCCCGAAATCATCCAGCCACCAGCAGGGCGGGCGGCTGGTGGCTCGTTGATTCCACCCGGCTGGTGGTTGGTTGATTCCCGGAATCAACCAGTAACCAGTGGCTAGGTGATTCCAGGTGTCAACCAACCACCAGCCAGGGGTGATTTCGAGAATCAACCAGCAACCAGCCAACCGCCCGGCTGGTGGCTAGTTGATTCTTGATTCCCGAAATCACCCAGCCACCAGCCAGGCGGGCGGCTGGTGGCTTGTTGATTCCACCCAGCTGGTGGTTGGTTGATTCTCGGAATCAACCAGCCACCAGCCGCCCGCCCGCCCGGCTGGTGGCAGAGGGATTCCGGGAATCAACTAGCCACCAGTGGCTAGGTGATTCCAGGTATCAATTAGCCACCAGCCGGGGGTGATTTCGGGAATCAACCAGCTACCAGCCACTAGCTGGCCGCCCGTCTGGTGGCTGGTTGATTCTGGGAATCAACCAGCCACCAGCTGGCCACCCGGCGGGTGGCTGGTTGATTACCAAATCAACTAGCCACCAGCCGGCCGCCCGACGCTGGCTAGTGGCTTGTTGATTCTGGGAATCAACTAGCCACCAGCTGGGTGGCCGGTTTGTGGCTGGTTGATTCCCTGGCTAGTGGCTGGTTGATTCCCAGAATCACCCAGCCAACAGCAGGGCGGGCCCGGGCTAGGTGATTCCGGGAATCAATCAGCCAACAGTCGGTCGGGAATCAACCAGCCACCAGCTGCCCGCCTGTCCCGGCTGGTGGCCGGGTGATTCCCAGAATCACGAATCACCCAGCCACCAGCCGCCCGCTGGTTGACTCCCGGAATCAACAAGCCACCAACCTCCCACGAGACTGGTGGCTAGGTGATTACATTCAGGTGGGCGGCTGATGGCTGGTTGATTCCTGGAATCAACCAACCACCCGCTGGACGGGCGACTAGTGTCTAGTTGATTCCGGGAATCAACCAGCCACCAGCTGGCCGCCCGGCTGGTGGCTGCTTGATTTCAGGAATGAATCATTCACCAGCCGCCCGCCTGGCCCAACTGGTGGCTGTCTGATTCCCAAAATCACCCAGCCACCAACCGCGCGGGCAACTAATGGCTGGTTGATTCCCGGAATCAACCAGCCACTAACCGCCCGCCCGGCTAGTAGCTGGTTGATTCCCGGAACCAGCCGCCACCAGCCGCCTGGGCAGATGGTGGCTGGGTGATCCCGTAATCACCCAGCCACCATCCGTCCCAGCCACCAGCCGGGCGTCCGGCTAGGCGGCTGGTGGCTAGGTGATTCCGGGAATCATCCAGCCCCCAGCCAAGCGGACGGTTGGTTGATGGTTGATTCTCAGGAATCAACAAGCCAGCAGCCGGCCGCGAATCAACCATTCACCAGCCGCCCGCCTGGCCCGGCTGGTCGCTGGGTGATTCCCAGAATCACCCAGCCGGGCGGGCGGCTGGTGGCTGGTTGATCCGAGGAATCAACAAGCCACTACACGCCCGCGCGGCTGGTGGCTGGGTGATTACATTTGGGTGGGTGGCTGGTTGATTCGCGGAATCAACAAAGCACCAACCGCCCGCGCGGCTGGTGGTTGGGTGATTCCAGGAATCAACCAGCCACCAGCTAGCCGCCCAACTGGTGGCTGGTTGATTCCGGGAACCAATCAACCACCAGCCGCCCGCCCGGCCTAGCTGGTGGCTGTGTGATTCCTGAAATCACCCAACCATTAGCCGGGCACCATCAGCTAGGTCGGGCGGGCGGCTGGTGGCTGGTTGATTCCCGGAATCATCCAGCCACTAGCCGCCCACCCTGCTGGTAGCTGGTTGATTCCCAGAATCAACCAGCCACTAGCCGCCCGGGCAGCTAGTGGCTTGGAGATTCCGGGAATCAACCAGCCACCTGGCGTCCCAGCCACCAGCCAGGCGGCCGGGCGGCTGGTGGCTTGGTGATTCCGGGCTTGGTGATTCCGGGAATCAACCAGCCACCTGCCGTCCCAGCCACCAGCCGCCCTGGTGGCTGGGATGGAAGGTGGCTGGTTGATTCCCAGAATCACCAGGCCACCATCCGCCCGGGCGGCTAGTGGCTGGTTGATTCCGGGAATCAACCAGCTACCAGCAGGGCGGGCGGCTAGTGGCTGGATGATTCCGTGAATCAACCAACCACCAGCCGCCCGCCCGGCTAATGGTTGGGTGATTTCGGGAATCACATAGCCACTAGCTGGGCCGGGCGAGCGGCTGGTCGCTGAATTGTTCCCAGAATCAACCAGCCACCAGTCGGGCGGCCAACTAGTGGCTGGTTGATTCCTGGAATCACCCAGCCACCAGCGGCGCGGGTGGCTGGTGCTTTGTTGATTCCTAGGATCAACCAGCCACCAGCCGCCCGCCCGGCTGGGTGATTCTGGGAATCACCCAGCGACCAGCCAGGCCAGGCAGACGGCTGGTGGCTGGTTGATTCCCGGCCGACTGCTGGCTGGTTGATTCCCGGGAATCAACCACCAACCAGCCGCCCGCCCGGCTGGGGCTGGTTGATTCTCGGAATCACCCAGCCACCAGCCACCTGGCCGGACGCCCGGCTTGTGGCTGGGACGGATGGTGGCTGGGTGATTACGGGATCACCCAGCCACCATCTGCCCAGGCGGCTGGTGGCGGCTGGTGGCTGGTTGATTCCCGCAGTTGATTCCGGGAATCAACCAGCTACCAGCCGGGCGGGCGGTTAGTGGCTGGTTGATTCCGAAAATCAACCAGCCACCAGCTGCCCGCGCGCGGCTGGTGGCTGGGTGATTTCGGGAATCACACAGCCACTAGCTGGGTCGGGCGGGCGGCTGCTGAATGATTCATTCCCGGAATCAAGCAGCCACCAACCGGGCGGCCAGCTGGTGGCTGGTTGATTCCCGGAATCAACTAGACACTAGCCGCCTGTCCGGCTGGTGGCTGGTTGATTCCAGGAATCAACCATCCATCAGCTGCCCGCCTGAATGTAATCACCCAGCCACCAGCCTCGTGGGAGGTTGGTGGCTTGTTAATTCCGAGAATCAACCAGCGGGCAGCTAGTGGCTGGGTGATTCTGGGAATCACCCAGCCACCAGCCGGGCCAGGCGGGCAGCTGGTGGCTGGTTGATTCCTGACCGACTGTTGGCTGGTTGATTCCCGGAATCACCCAGCCCGGGCCTGCCCGGCTGGTGGCTGGGTGATTCTGGGAATCAACCAGCCACTAGACGGGAAATCAACCAGCCACAAACCGGCCACCCGGTTGGTGGCTATTTGATTCCCAGAATCAACAAGCCACCAGCCGGCGTCGGGCAGTCGGCTGGTGGCTGGTTGATTCCCAGAATTGGGAATCAACCAGCCACCAGACGGGCGGCTGGTAGCTGGTTGATTCCCGAAATCACCCCCGGCTGGTGGCTAATTGATACCTGGAATCACCCAGCCACTGGTGGCTAGTTGATTCCCGGATGGTTGATTCCCGGAATCACTCAGCCACCAGCCGGGCGGGCGGCTGGTGGCTGGTTGATTCCGAGAATCAACCAACCACCAGCTGGGTGGAATCAACAAGCCACCAGCCGCCCGCCTGGCTGGTGGCTGGGTGATTCCGAGAATCAAAAATCAACTAGCCACCAGCCGGGCGGTCGGCTGGTAGCTGGTTGATTCTCGAAATCACCCCTGGCTGGTGACTGGTTGATACCTGGAATCACCTAGCCACTAGTTGCTGGTTGATTCCCGGAATCACTCAGCCACCAGCCGGGTGGGCGGCTGGTGGCTGGTTGATTCCGGGAATCAACCAGCCACCAGCCGAGTGGAATCAACGAGCCACCAACCGCCCGCCCAGCTGGTGGTTGGGTGATTCCGGGAATCAACCAGCCACCAACCGGGCGGGCGGCTGGTGGCTGGTTGATTCCGGGAATCAACTAGCCACCAGCCTGGCAGAATCAACCAGCCACTAGCCGGCCGCCGGCTAGTGGCTGGTTGATTCCCGGAAAAAAGCAGCCACCAACCGCCTGCCCGGATGGTGGCTGGTTGATTCTAAGAATCACCGAGCCACCTGCCAAGCCAAGCGGCCAACTGGTGGCTGGTTGATTCCGAAAATCAACCAGCCACCAGCCGACCGCCCGACTTGTGGCTGGTTGATTCCGAGAATCAACCAGCCACCTGCCACAAGCTGGTTGATTTCCCGGCTGGTGGCTGGTTGATTCCCGGAATCACCCAGCCCACAAGCCGGGCGGGTGGCTAGTGGCTGGGTGATTCTGGGAATCAACCAGCCACCAGTTGCCCGCCCGGCTGGTGGCTGGGTGATTCCAGGAATCATCCAGCCACTAGCTGGGGAATCAACCAGCCATCAGCCAGCGCCGAGCGGCCGGCTGGTGGCTTCTTTGTTCGGGAATCAACCAGCCACCAGCCGGGCGGCCAGCTGGTGGCTGGTTGATTCCTGGAATCAACCAGCGACTAGCCGGTCGGCCAGCTGGTGGTTGGGTGATTCTGAGCCGGTTGATTCCCAAAATCAACCAGCGACTAGCCGGTCATCCCGCTGGTCGTTGGGTGATTCCGGGAAACAACCAGCCACCAGCCGGGCGGCCCACTGGTGGCTGGTTGATTCCCGGAATCACTCAGCCACCAGTCGGGCTAGTTGATTCCCGGAATCACTCAGCCCCCAGTGGGGTGGGCGTCTGGTTGCTGGTTGATTCCGAGAATCAACCAGCCACCAGGTGGGTGGAATCAACCAGCCACCAGCAGCCCGGCGAGCGGCTGGGTGATTCTAGGAATCAACCAGCCACCAGCTAGCTGCCCGACTGGTGGCTGGTTGATTCCCAAAAGCACCCAGCCACCAGCCAGGTGGCCAGTTACTGGCAGGTTGATTCCGGGAATCAACCAGCCACTAGCCGCCTGCCTGGCCCGGCTGGTCGTTGGGTGATTCCCAGAATCACCCAGCCGGGCGGGCGGCTGGTGGCTAGTTGATCCCAAGAATCAACAAGCCACCAGCCGCCCGCGCGGCTGGTGGCTGGGTGATTACATTTGGGTGGGTGGCTGGTTGATTCGCGGAATCAACAAAGCACCAGCCGCCCGCGCGGCTGGTGGCTGGGTGATTCCAGGAATCAATCAGCCACCAGCCGCCTGCCCGGCCCAGCTGGTCGCTGTGTGATTCCCGAAATCACCCAACCATTAGCCGGGCGGGCGGCTGGTGGCTGGTTGATTCCCGGAATCATCCAGCCACTAGCCGCCCGCCCTGCTGGTAGCTAGTTTATTCCCGGAATCAACCAGCCACTAGCCGCCCGGGCGGCTGGTGGCTTGGTGATTCCAGAAATCAACCAGCCACCTGCCGTCCCAGCCACCAGCCATCCCAGCCACCAGCCGGACGACCAGCCTGGAATCAACCAGCCACCAGCCGGTCGTCCGGCTGGTGGCTGGGATGGCTGGTGTTGATTCCTGGAATCAACCAGCCACTAGCCAGGCGGCCGGTTGGTGGCTAGTTGATTCCCGGAATCAACCAACTACAGCCGCCCGCCCGGCTGGCGGCTAGTTGATTCTGCCCGGTGGTCGCTGGTTGATTCCCGAAATCACCCAGCCACCAGCCGCCCACCCTGCTGGTGGCTGGGTGATTCATGGAATGAACCAGCCACCAGCCGCCCGCCGGGCTGGTGGGAATCACCCAACCACCAGTCGCCCGCCCAGCTGGTGGCTGATTGATTCCTGAAATCAAAAGCAAAAGGAGAGATAGTTAACATTTATCAAAAACCACAATTATTGGTTAACTATTTTATAGACATTTGTTTAGATGAAGGAGATTGGATTCTGTATTTATTTTCTAACTCAGGTAAGTTTTATTATATGGAATTGAATTTCAATATGTTATTTTTTAATTAATATGTCATTGTAATAATTTAGTTCATTATTTCTTTTGTGCTTGATAATTAGGTACAACGCTAGCATGTTGCCTTCAAAAAGGAAGAATTTGCACTGCAATTGAAAAAGATCCAGTACAATGCAATTTCATTCAGCAAATAATTAATGTTCTTCAATTTCTTCTAGATGCAATGCAAGAAATTGGGTTGAATAAAGGGGACTTTAGTGAATCACGTGTGGCAAAAAAGGCAAAGGAACCCCAATCACCATTACATGGAATGTTTGGAAAGACATATATTAGGAGATTCGCAGACATCAAAGACCCATTAGAAGAGGAGAGTGAGCAAAAGGAAACATAAAATATTGTGGAAGAAGACAATGATGAAACTCTAGAGGACGAAGAGTTTGGATTACGTGACATTGTTAATTAAATTTAAGTTATACTTGTAAATCAAGCTTTGCAATGTTTTGACTTTGACATTTTATGAGAAGAATAAACACTCAATTAGGGTTGTTATACGTTCAATATTTGTAATATGTGATTTTTGCATTGATTTTTTAGTTAATCATTATTTTTTGAAAAAAAAAGTGATTATTATTATTTTTTTGACATGAAATTCATAAAAAAACTACTATTTAACCATTTTTAGTTAAAATTATCGTATAAAAATTGTGATTTTGACATGTCATTTCTAGCAAAAAATTATCAAAATGTGTAGTTTTTTAGTTATATTTATGTTAAAAATGGTTATTTTTATGTCCATTGTTAAAAAATATTGTTTTTTAGAAACAATTATTTCATGTGGATTGAAAAATTAATTAAGGATGTATAAATATGTAGAATATCAAAAATTCTAAATATCGACCTCCTAATTTAAAAATGCAAAACAATAAAAACCTCACTAAAAAAAAGTTAAAATTAAAATAAAAAACAAGAAAATGTGAAGAAAATGGCCACTTCAAAAATGATCAAATTTACAAAATAATTATTTACATTTTATACATTAGAAAATTTAAAGCCAAAACACAGGTCTTTTTAAAAAAATGGGGTGATGCAGAATACTCACTTTTTTAAATCAGCATGAAAATCACTACCATTCTAAAATTATTCTAAAACGTAATGTACATAAAAAAATTAAAGTGCCAAAAACTATGCTCTAAAAAAAACATGTTCATTCTACATCACCCCTTTTCAAAATTATGTCACTTTTTTTCTATCTCTACGAAACGGGTAACAGTATCAGTTCTCGTTTCAAAGTTTACATTGTTGAGGCTGGACCGTAGTCCTGAGGCCTTAAGTATTGACTGCATCTGGATTAGATCCAGCATGGGAAAGATAGAAGGTGCTCAAGGGAGAGTCTGGACGTGATTTCCAAACTCGTGGCTGGGAGGAGAAGCTTTTCGAAAATATTGTTTTTCACATGTTAACTGTTAAACTGAGGTAGTAAACTTCTTAATGGACCTAATGTTAAACCGTAAATGTTATTAGGTACAGTGGTCATTCATATCTATTCTTTCATGTTAATTAAAAGAATATGATCGAGAAGTTATTACTAGAATCATTGTTGAACTGTAATTGCAATTTCACGCAAAAGTAATTCATATCTATTAATACGCTACTGTTGTTGCTAATAGTGGCAGAACTATTTATATCTGTTAAATAGAAAGACAATATGCTACTGTAGTTGCTAATAAAGAATGCACAGGAAAGTAATTACGATAATATGCTATCTTTAACCATTTTAACAGTAGACAAACTCATTGACAGTATAACAGATTATTCTACCAATATGACATGAAACTAGAAACTAACATTCAGAGTAGAATCAGAAAAGATGTAAAACACTGTTAAGAATGCATTGGTCCCGATAAGCATGTACCATTATAAGTTCAAAGAGAAAACCAGAGAATCAAATTCTTGATGCATTATACTAGCTTTAAATAAAAAACATCGAAACCCAATAGAAAACAGTAAAATAGCTTTTCGACATAGTAGCTAACCAGTCAGCCGAGAGTCATCATCTCAAAAGTCTTTATGCGTATGTAAATTAAAAAAGAACTAATAGTCAAATGTGAGCCTTGATTCCAAGTCACCATAGCTCACCTCTAATGATCATATCCCCAGGTATGCACATGAACCAAGCGTTTGCTGCCTAGGTTGCTCGCACAGCCCATACAAACACAAATAAGTTGTTTCGGTGAATAGAAAAGAAGTAAACAAGTATTCAAATAAACCTCAACAGCCGAGAATCGCTAATACCATTAGGGTTTGAAACAATTATTACATATTCACTTGAAACATAAAGGACCAACTCAATAGCCCTTTCATCTTGTAACATCTACAGTTCCATAGTGGAAGTTTGCATTCAAAACCTAAGAGAACCACTGAAAGCCGCATTCTGATACTAAAGCCCTTCATTTACAAAAGAAAAATAAATGACCTCCTTTAACCTACGACAGAGGCTAGTTCCAACCTGAAAGGCAGTGGCGATAATGTGAGTTTCTAGAAATCCTAAAAGGCAAAATCTTGAACTCGAATTCTGTGGAGGACAACGTACCTGCAAGCCATCAGAGTTTAAGGTTAGTTCTAATTCTAGAGTCAACCGATGGTTCGACAAAAGAAAACTCAGTTTAGAAACAGGATAGTGATGAGCTTACCTAAAAAAGGAGTATGCCATCTATAAGTCGCCCACCTAAAAGGGAAGAATGAGAACCCTGTGTCATGAATAGAAAAACCTTGCAGGGAGGATTGACTGTGAATCTTTAAAAGAAACTGCATTAAAATTAACAACTTATCGATTGCAAACTAGTTGGGAAGTCTGGTGACTTCATTCATCTCCAAACATGTTCTGGTCACCTCTGTGCAGCGGCAGAATAAGAACCTTAATAACCTTTCCTAAGTATACACAGTCTTTCAAATTGTAATAACACATATCGAGACAGTTGAATGGAGGGTTACCTGGTTCGGCGCGATGGATAGGCCCTTCTGTTTTCAAACCTCGCGGAGTGCCATGGACAAAGCCTCGCCAAAACTCATAACCCAAACCCTTGCAGAGCAGCGCAGAGCCAAAGTGTGCCAGAAACAATGAGAAAGGCTAGCACCGATGCGGGCAAGTGGTTAGGGTAAACTCTAGCCCATCACTGTCGTCGATTCATGAGCTGGAGATCGACGATGGAGGACTGCGATAGATGGCGGACGCATACCTAGGTCTTACTCCTTGGGATGTGCAAACACTGCATGGAGGCTTGCTAGAGAACCAACACAACGCAGTAATGTGTAAGGCTATGTGCACGAAGACCTATCGCAACAATCACCCATAAATCATATTCAATTGGGTTGGTACTGTCAACAAGGGACAAGCCTTCGCGTGAAACGTCATTAATATGTCCATAGAATTATATGTATGCGGATTATTATAATTGTATGTACGCTGATTAATATAAGTGTATATGTGTTGTTGATATTATTTGTATGTATGATTGGTATTGTTTGTATGTGTGCAGAAAGATTAAAACATAATTCAAGTAAAGGCACCACGTATAAAAGAATTTTTTTTATTTTTACTATATTTAATTCGGTTAGTAAGGTTTAGGTGTTACACAAAAACTGTTTTTTTTTCCTTCCCAACAAAAAAAAATATTCATAAAAATAATAAAAAATAAAATGTATCATCATACTAATTTCGTTGAAACCCCTACGATGCATGCTTGACCGTAAAATTATTTGTAGGCAAATGAGGTATCTAATCTACTCACTCTAAGGGTCGACTGTATCCTCAAGGAATGAGATTCCAGGTTCATAATGCAAAGAAAATACGTACAAATTTCTAATAATGGTAAGACTAACGTTTCAAACTAAAAGGAATGAGATTTCCGAATCTAATAATTGTAATTTTAACGTTTCAAATGATTCATCTGAAGGAGACGCAGTCAACTCAGTGGAAGGTATTGTTCCGTCGACAAAAGGGATCGTGTAAGCTTCCACCGTCCGCGGCGTCGACCGAGAGTGCGATATTAGAGAAGTCATTGAGTCAACCATACCCACACTAATATTTGTTTTATTACCATATATAGTTTTTTCCTTCCTTAAAAGCTTAATTTTTTTCCAATAATAAAAGGAGACATGGTCAACTCAGTGACATCGGTTGCTCCAGTCGCAAGAAAAAATCAAACGTGAACGGGATCATCTATAACAATGATAATCCCTTCTTCCAAGATCAGTAATAACAATCTTGTGATCGTCATCAGAGGAGCATGCTAAATCTTGAAAGTAGAATCGTCTAGCCAACTTCTTTCACTCTCTGGTATGTCCACTTCACTCTTGATTCTTTTCTCATGTGCGCAATTCGTAACTACATTCTTTACCATCTTAAGATTTGCAACCAACAAATTGAATAGCTACAAAATCCTTACTATCCCAGTGAATGGAATGCATTGATCCTTCACCAGCGTTACAAAGTCGAAGTCTTCATCACCAAGACATTTTGAATTGAACTTAAAGGGTAGGTCGCTTCTAACCTCCAACAACCATGTCCCAAAATATAGTGAAGTGACCAGTCACCCACTATTTCAACCCATTAGCTTGTTTCTCATGTGATTAGTTAGGAACCTTTCTTTCATTGAAAACTTGTCTGGTCTTTTTAAAATCCTTTCAACCCCTATTCTTTTGTTCCTCCTAGTGGGTTTGATTTAATTAGCACTACTTCAAATAAAATCTTTTTAAATAAATTCTTCTCTTCCATCCTTAGAAACTTAAGTTTGATAAAGTGTCCACTTGGGCCATTCACCCCATATCTTAACTTAAGTTTGATAAAGGGTTCACTTGAGCCATCTCACCCTATATCTTAACTTAAGTTTGATAAAGGGTTCACTTGAGCCATCTCACCCTATATCTTAGCATTTGTATGGAGAAGTTCATATTGTCATCCACTTAAGATGACAATATTATGGACATAGTTTAAGATGAGATATCGAGAAATGCATGTTGTTATTTCTGAGTATTATGGCCACAATCTAGCAACATAGAGTTGAATTTTTTCTCATAAATAAACCCTCTTTATATTAGGAATATAAATGTTCACCTATAATTTATTATGGGCATAGTTTATGGTGAGATATCTTAGCGTTTGTATGGAGAAATTCATGTTACCTACAATATTATGGGCATAGTTTAGCTACAAAGAGTTAAAAATGTTCTTACTATGAATGGACCCGATTTGCATCAATTTTTTACATCAAAATATTGAGATCTCAAATCATGCCTAAACTTGAGTGAAAAGCACACGCATTAGTTCATAAAAGAGACTTGGTTTACATCTTCAAATCAAATCACTAGATCTCCACCTTGAGTGAGAGGAAATGAAATCCCAGCCACAAAATATATTTTCTAAGTAAATACCAATTCTATCACACTCCATCATAGTTTCCTACAATAATAAGATGTTAGGTATTTCACCCTCTATAAGACTTTTAAGGTCTTACTTTTTAGGGGTTCCAAGCCCCCTATAATTTAGTAATAAATTGATCATTGATTACCCACTCCCTCAGAATTGACTTGCTCAAAAAAACCTTTGTAATATATAATTTTTTTGTAGCTTGGAACTTTCGAGTTTGTTTCTCTTGTGCAAATGAGAGGATGTATTTCCTTCATTTGAGACCCCAATTTCTCCTTGCTTTAGACATGGCCAACCACATGCTACTCCCCACTCATAATTAGGTACCTCTCTTGTTCTAGATCTAAAAGGATATCTAAACACCCATTCATTTCGATGCTCCTCCTTACACACATGGAATCAATAAGCTTTAGTTCAAATATTGTGATTGATCTGTATGAATGGTCTTAAAACTGGCCACATCATAGTTCAAATTATAGTCTCTTCCTTATTCTTAAATCTAATGCCCTTAGGATTAACAACAAAATTCACAAGTCCTTCAAAATTCAAAAAATAATTTAAAACAATTTTTTCCTTGAACCTAACCACTACTAGAATAAGATTACATAAAAGAAGAATGAGGTCATAAATACCTTCAAGTATTATGCTAAATCCTAAAGTCATCTTTATAATCTCTTCTAATGCTAGTTACTTTGTAAGAGCTTCATTGTTTCTCAAAAGTGTACTTCATGTTCTCAACCTCAAATGATTTCATCTTTGCTTTGGAAGCCATTTCTTAGTCTTTTGATATTTTTGATATATTGTGAAATGAACTAGATACCAAATATTGAGCTTATCCATTCAACATCATCTTATAATCCCTAGGCTCTAGAAATGGATTTCTTGTTTACCGATATTACTTTAGCATTGACCAATGCAACTTATAATATTTAACTTTGAATAAATATTAATTTTTCAATATTATTAAAAAAATATTTTTTCAAATATGTGATTAGAACATAACTTGAAAGTCTTATTGCAACTTTGCATTGACCAATGCAACTTATAATATTTAATTTTGAAAAAAAACACATTATTAAAATGCTATTTTTCAAACATTTGATTGGACCATCACTTAGAAGTCTTATTGCAACCTTCGCACAATATAATTTCACGTGATAGTTGCCCCACATATTTTATGCCATAATATATAGATATGGTTGTAGTATTCATGCATGAATTTTAGATATTTATATAGTGTTTTTTTATTCTTTAACTTTGCATAACAAAATCTTGGAAAACAACTCATACTCATATAAATAACATATTTACTATTAATTACTTTCCAATAAAATTTAAATCTTTACATAAAAGAAATGTATCTAAATAAAATATACATAAACATAGTTACCATGAGTTACCTTCCCACGTTATTTATGTTTTCCTCAATAATTATATATGACAACCATACAAATTCTCCCATTGAAAAATCAGAGATCTGGGCCTCTCATTCAACCCAATAGACGAGTCTTTGGCTGATACGGTGGCCAGTTTACAGGAGACGCGCGTTCTTCACTATCTCTGACGACCGCACAACGCCTAAGGAGAATAAATCCAGTCGTGGACTGACTTTTTAAGTCCAAGTGTCTTGGCAGATCGATTGCATACCGAGTGTTCTGGTCGACCAAATCAGAAATATCTGCTTCTAAACTTTTTGTAACTCTACGCCTTCATGGATCAGATAAAGATAATATTAACTTAGATCCATTCTTATTGTTTCTTACTAAGTATATGATACTGACCATATTATATTATTATTATTTTAATTTAGAAGTTTTTATTAATTTTGAATTATATATAAGTTAATTTTAAATTTTTAAATAAAATATATACTAATAATAATAAATTATATTATATATATATATTCCAAATTATATTAATAATGGAATCTTAAAATTAAAAATAATGTATGGATGATAAAAGTGTTTAGGATGATGACCTATTAAAGAACAATATTATTATAAAGTTTTATTAAAATGAAAATTTGTTAATTTTTAGGATGGTTTAAGTATTTATGAAATGATGGTGTTAATTACATTTTAGGACGTTTTTTCTGATTTTTTTTACTACTTGTTATTATTTTAACTCATTAAATTATGTAACAATTTTGGTGAAAATTTCATGTAATAAATGTTAATAAAGGAAAAAATAATAATCACGGTTTATGGGACATGGGTGCTCTAAAATGAATATGTTGTAAAGTAATTAGAAGTAAAAAAAAAAAAATGTCACTAAAATGTTTAATTCTTATACTTTTAAAAAATATTTCAATCAGATGTTTAAATAAACTATTTGAAGATCTATGTTAACTAATTTATGTGGATATCAACCTCATATATATATATAAATGGCCTTCATCACAAACTTAATTAAGACAATAGCATTGACAAAACTAAAAATGAATGGTGGAAAACTTACTATGGACATGCAAACAATTATAAATTAGTGAATATTTACCTATGGGATAAGAAGAAACTCATCTTTGTGACTATTTTCACTCTTGTTATGTTGACAAAGTTTAGGTTGTAACATGATTAAGTGATCTTGGAGAAAGTGAGAGAAAATAGAAAACTTTCCTTATAACTTCTATCTTAAAAATTAAAGACAATACATCCTATCTTACCATCATGATTCTTTCCCCCATTGAGAGCATGTCTATAACTAGATACCTAATCTACAAGAAGAACATAAATAAAGTGGAGGACAACAAGATTTTTAAAATTGTTTCAAATTCTAGTCAAAACCACTTGTAGCTCAAGCATAGAATGACATAAAGATGTCAATCTTGGTTGAATCATTGGATAACAAAAAACTTTGTAAAGTAGAATTAATATTAAAAATATTATTACATCTTAATTTAAGGAGAAATTCAAGTGATAAAAAAATAGAGGACGAGATAAAATTAAGATGCTATAAAGAGGTGATGAACCCTAATCTAGAATATTAAAAATATCTCTTTATTTTTACTAGCATAAAGAAGAAAGTCAACATGGTAAAATAACAACAAAGTTCTTATGCTTAAAAAATTTATTTCGTCCTATATATACTCTATTTAGCATTCAAAAATACAATTTAAATATTGAAAAATAACATATTGTATTTTGCACTCTAAAAAAGTTTGCATGTGAGGATCCTTACTTAAAGATGGATCTATGCTGGTTAATAACTAAGTGAACATTCTTCCAAACCATAAATTTTTATTTAATACATATTAAAAGTAGTTAGGTACTTAAAAAAACTAATATATATTCATTTAAGTATGACCTTGTCTAACTTATAGACAAAATGACATTTTTCACTACATTTTTTCTCGTTAATTTTAACTAGTGAAAAAGTCTATTTCGTCTATAAGTTAGATGTTGTCTTTAAGTATTATATAATTATTTTTAAAATAAAAACCCCTTATTTATATTTCCTACGTATTTATTGTTTATTATAATTTTTGGGTTAAGTGCATGAAAATGAAAGAAATTTTAACAAATAAATTAAATTATAGTAAAAAAATATATAAATTTACTTAACATGAATAAAAAATTAGTAAAAAGTATTAATAAAAAATCAAAATAGTTATCTAATCAAAAAAAAAAGAACTAAGTAAATATATCAACTCTATTTTTAATATTTATATTTTTTCAAAGGAATATATTCAACCTATCTTTCTAGATAAACAACTATGCTTTAAAATATATCTATCAATACTTTATACAAAAAATGTAAAACCTTCTAGACAACTTTCTCTACAAAAACATTATCAGTGCAATAAGACATTGTTGTTGGATAAAATCAAGTTCTTCACACCACAATGCAAAATTATAATTAACAAAATATTTCAATTTACCAATTAGTAAAGCCTAAATTCACTGGATTGTAAACGTTAACACTAACTTGAATTCAATATGTTTACTTTAATTACAGGTACTAGCTATTATGTAACACCTCTTGACATATGTGATGCAGTTACCTTGGATATGCAAAGGGGAAATGAATCTTCCATGGGGTTCTCTTCTAGTGTGATTGTTATTTGTTGATGGATAAATTGGGGTAAAAAATAATTATAGAATGCAAGTGTCCAAGGGTTAGAAATTATGCTCCCTATACTATATAATTTGTATCGATCAATTTTAAAATAATTAATGGTGGGCAATAGGAAAATTGAATCATATATTGTTGCAATGACAAGAACCAATAAATTGGGATGTGCAAAGGGGAAATGAATCTTCCATGGGGTTCTCTTCTAGTGTGATTGTTATTTGTTGATGGATAAATTGGGGTAAAAAATAATTATAAAATGCAAGTGTCCAAGGGTTAGAAATTATGCTCCCTATACTATATAATTTGTATCGATCAATTTTAAAATAATTAATGGTGGGCAATAGGAAAATTGAATCATATATTGTTGCAATGACAAGAACCAATAAATTGGGATGCGAATAGGATAAATTAATTGTTTGCTCTCACCCAAGTACTTGCATAAATTTTGGTGGGTAGTAACCACTAGTGAGTCTACACATTTACCATTTTACTCTTAAGTGTTGAGGAAAACATAAATAATTGTTGAAAGTAACTCATGGTAATTACATTTATCTACAACTTATTCATATCCATTGTTTATGCAAATATTTGTTTAAATTATAATGTGAATTAACTAATGGTAAATATGATATTTACATGAGTACGAGCTATTTTGAATAATGTCATTTTTGGATGGTTGCAATGCTTAAGAATAAAAAATCAATACAAAAATATTTAGAAAGCATGCATCAACATTGCAACTATATTCGTAAATTATGGCATAAGATATGTGGGCCAATTATCCACATGACATTATTTTGTGCAAAGGTTGCAATAAAACCTTAAATTGTCCAATCAAATATTTGAAAATAATTTTTCTAATAATATTGTGAAATAAATGTTAAATGCCATAACATGCACTAGTCAATGCTAAACTAATAGTACAATCAATAGGAAAATCCATTGCTAGAGTCTCCACGATGTAGGTACTAATAAGACAGTGAATGGATAAGCTCAATATTTGGTATCTAGTTCAATGCACAAATTATCAAAAGTATCAAAAGACTATGAAATGGTTTCCAGAAAGGAGATGAAATCATTTTATGAGTTTGAGAAGATAAAGGACACACATTTGAGAAACTACGAAGCTCTTACAAAGTAACTAGCATTAGAAGAGATTATAACATGACTAACATTAGAAGAGATTATAAAGATGAAGTGAGGATTTGGCATAATACTTGAAGGTATGTATATTTATGACCTCATCCTTTTATGTAATCTTACTCTTGTAGTTATAAGGTTTGAGGATTTTTTTTTTTAAATTAGATTTTTGAATTTTGAAGGTCCTATGGAATTCATTGTTATTCACAAGGGAATTAGATTTAAGAATATGAAATTTCTCATTTAGTTTTAAGAGACTAGAATTTGAATTAGGATGTGGGTTTTTTTAGGACCTTTCATACAAATATTTGGAGGGAAACTTATTGATTACATGTGTAAGGAGGAGCATGGAAATGAATGGGTGCCTAGATAGTCCCTTAGATTTAGAAAAGGAAAGGTGCCTAATTATGAGTGGGGTGTGGCATGTGGTTTGGCCATGTCTAAAGAAAGGACAAGAAAGAGATGTGTCAAATGAAGGAAATCCAATATCTCATTTGCATAAGAGAAACAAACTTGGAAGTTCCAAACAAGTAAGAAGATTATATATTACAAAGGTTTTTTAGAGAAATCCAACCCCTAGGGATTGGATAATCAATGATCAATTTGTTACTAAATTATAGGGGGCTAGGCCGCCCCTAAAAACACAACCCCTTAAAAGGCTTATAGAGGGACCATATACCTAACATCCTATTATTGTAGGAAACTATAAGAAAGAGTAATAGAATTGATATTTATTTTGAAAGTAACTTTGGTGAGTAGGATTTCATTTCCTCTCACTCAAAGTCAAGATCTAGTGATTTGATTTCAAGATGTGAAACCAAGTCTCCTGTATGAACTAATGCTTGGTATTTTAACTCAAGTTTAGGAATGATGTTGTGTTCTCAAGATTTTCATATAAAAATTTCAATCATGGACATTTATATTCCTAATTCAAAGAAGGTTCATTCATGGAAAAAAAATCAACTCTATGTAGTTAGAATACCTGCCCATAATATTATCACAGTGGCGGCAGCTAAGATATGGGGGGAGATATCTCAAGTGGACCGTTTATAAAACTTAAGTTTATAAGGAGGATGGAAAAGAGGGGTATATTTGAAGTAATGCTAGTTAAATCAAACCCACTTAGTGGAACAAGAGAATGAGGTTTGAAAGGATTTAAAAAAGATAAAGACATGTTTTAATGAAAGAAATATTTCTAACTAATCATATGAGAATCAAGTAATGGGTTGAAATAGAGGGTGACTTATCACTTCTCTATCTTTTGAGACATGTTTATTGGGGGTGAAAGGTGACCTACCTTTTGGGACATGGTTATTGGGGTGAAAATTGACCCACTCTTCAATTTTAATGCAAAATGACTTGAATACTAAGACTTAGACTTGTAGAAAATCATGTAGATTCACAAGATCATGCAATTTACTAAAGCATAGGACAAGTATCTACTTCTACTTTCATTTAGCAGAAGCCAATAGATCGATGAAAACAATAATCGACAAGAGGAAGATAAATCAATGGCACATAACACCATAAATATCCAAGGAGAGCCTCCGCTGAAAAACCCACTATCTATATTGCATTAAATAAGAAATCCAAGATGATAATAAAATGCTTGTTCTCACAAGAACAATCCCATCACTCAGTATGATCAATATCCCAGCTCACAAGCAACCTGAAGCCAAACCTTAGCCTCTTTTTCTACTCTCTAAGCCCCTATTTCCTTAAGCAATTCCTATGGATTATTAGCCCATATTAATGGGAAACCAATGCATCTAAAACTGTGCAATCCCTTCTAGATTCAGTTCCTGATTGCATGCACCATCTGTACAACTCATAAAATTATACAATTGATAGTACATTGTCCCTGCACTCTAGTCTCAACTGGGTCTTTTTCAGAATCGACATGCATGAGTTTCTCATGAGGGGATCTTTAGTTAACTGGAGTACCACTAGTTAATTCATTAGTGCACCAATTGACTATTAACTCATTATTAGTTCCTCAAACAATTTGGAACTAATTTAACTTAACTTAACTCAGTAAACTGATTTATCTAATTAAAAATCACAATTAACTCATCCTGGACCCCTATGATATAGAGAGAACATATACATGAATTTAGAAAGACTTCCAACTCAAAATTCTTAAGATAATTAAGTTAATTAAACTTAATTAACTACTTACAAGTTGCTACGAGAATAGAACTCATTTTAATTGCCAGTTTAATTCAAGGACAAGTTAAACTTGAATTTCTATTTCTTATTTTTATTTTCAACACTCCCTCTAAACAAGAAAGGAATTCAACTCGATCTCGATCCTGAACCTTTGGAATGTTCTGCATGCAACACTTTTATCTAGTGTTATTGCTCCAGCAACTCTAGAAACAAAAAGCATCCAACCTAAATCAGAATGATGCCTCTGTCATCAAAGTCTCTTATTGTTATTGCCTCTATCGACTGAAAAATCTGCGCTCCTATTGACTCTTCCTTTCTACACTATTGTAAACCCTTCTCTATGCTCTTTAGTATCTGACTTCTCTAGCCTCTGTCACTCTGATCTTTGACTGCATCAATCCCATTGATTCCTCCCGCTACTATGTACTTTGGGCTCTCGTAGCAAGGTACGATCTATGAGATAAAACCTCTCAATGGACCCTACCCAATTGTAGCCCTCTTGGGACTATCACTTCACATCACCCCACCTCACACCTAGAGGTATGGATGCATGTGATCCCTCTGCCCACTTGAGTCAAAATTTCCCCCTACTGGAGGTCTCTACATGAGTGGATGTCTCCACTCAGTCTCCTCTCAAATTCTCCAATTGTGGCTGCCCCACAATTGTCTGAGACTACTTCTGAGACTTCTTGAGTGGATCTCTCCACTCAGTCTCCTCTTAGCTTCTCTAGTTGTGGCTGCTCCACAACTTTGTGAAGCCGCTTCTGAGGCTTCTTCTGGGGATGCATGTTGAGAGGTAATTTACTCTCCCTCTCAACCACCAAGTCTCTACCCTTTGCCTTGCTCCTTAAGGCTTTGCATGCATCTTGAACCTCAAGAGCATACAGGTTCTTGACCCGTGCACTGATTTGTTTCACCTATCCCATGGTGATGTGTTTAAGGAAAGCCTTTCATTTACTAAAAACCACATCATAGCCATGGTCTTCCAATACCATGACTGAAACAAGATTCTTCTTTAGTCCTAGAACATAAACCACATATGTGAACCTAAGAGGGGAGCCAGAATCCATTTGAAAGGTAACGGTATCGATCTCGGTAGCTCTATACCTCTCGTCATCTCCAAACTCTATGCTCTACTTGAGGTCTTTCTCCTCAAAATCACTAAAGAGGTCTCTATTCCCCGTCATATGGAATGAGGCATCGTTGTCAAGATACCACACGCCTCCCATGACCGTGTTGGCCATGCATGCAATGAGAGTGAAATCAAGTTTGAATTGTGAAGATAGATCTTCACCTACTACCACTATTGTCGGCTCTTTCATGCTTGCTTTCTTCTGTGGGCAGTTCTTGGCATAGTGCTCGTGCTCGTGATAGTGAAAACACTTGACTTTCATCAAGTCCATCTTCTTTACGCCCTCCTCACCTTAGGACTTCTTTCCCTTACTCGCTAAGGAAAAATCCTCTTCCACTTCCTTGGAAGAGGTCCCATCTCTAGTGTTCCTCCTGATCTCCTCTTGCATAAAATCCGACCACAATCATTCCCAATCTAGCAACTTCTCCCAACCATTGACAAAATCCTGATAACTATGCCAACTCTTTGGGAGTCGTAGAAGAGAAAGACTCAACATATCATCCTCGGCAACCGTGATTCCAACACTTACAAGTTCATCACGACATTGAGTGAACTTGGTTAATAATTTGGAATTGAGTCGCCTGCCTCCATCTTGATTTTTTGAATTTTATCTTTTAGTGCCAACTTCCTTTGGTCACTGTTGTTCTAGAAAAGTTCCTTCAATGCTTTCCACATAGCATGTAGAGTTTCCTTCCCATGGAGACTCGAGATAATGTGGTCTCGAACTCCCTCAAGGATTATCCACCTCGCCCTTGCCACACACTTCTTCTATTCACCCAAATTCTGAGCATCCAATGTTGGTGGCTTAGGAATTTCCTGATCAATTAATTCCTTCAATCCGTTATCCTCCAACGCAGACTCCATCCTGTCCTTCTAGGCTATATAATTCAAGCTGCGATCCGAGGCATACTCGAGCCGCAACCATAGAATGACATCTGTCGATCCTAAATTATGTATTGCAAATTTGAATTTCACCTAAAACCCTAAACTCAAAACTTTGAAATCTCCTCTAGTATATTGTTCTAAGCTCCAATACCATGTAGAAAATATTGTAGATTTACAATCTCATGCAATTTACTAAAGCACAAGACAAGAATCTACTTCTACTTTCATTCAATGGAAGCCAATAGATCGATGAAAACAATAACCGACAAGAGGAAGATAAATCAATGGCACATAACACAATAAATATCCAAGGAAAGTCCTAGCTAAAAACCTCACTATCTGTATTGCATTAAATGAAAAATCCAAGATGATAATATAATGCTTATTCTCACAAGAATAATCCAAACACTCAGTATGATCAATATCTTAGCTTACAAGCAATCTCAAGCCAAACCTTAGCCTCTTGTGTTGTTATCCAAGCCCCTATTTTCTTGTGCAATTCATATGGCTGATTAGCCCATATTAATGGGAAACCAGTGCATCCAAAACTATGCAATCCCTTCTAAGTTTAGTTCCTGATTGCATGCACCATCTGTACAACTCAGAAAATTATACAACTGATAATACATTGTCCCTGCACTCTAGTCTCAACTAGGTCTTTCTCAGAATCGACATGCATGAATTTTTGTTGAGGGAATCTTCAGTTAACTGGAGTAGCACTAGTTAATGCATAATTGCACCATCTGATTGTTAACTCACTATTAGTTCCTCAAACAATTAGGAACTAATTTAACTTAACTCAGTAAACTGAGTTATCTAATTACAATTCCCAATTAACTCATCCTCGACCCCTATAATATAGGGAGAACATATACATGGCTTCAGAAAGACTTCCAACTCGAAATTCCTAAGCTAATTAAGTTAATTAAACTTAATTAACTATTTACAAGTTCCTACATGAATAGAATTCAATTTTAATTCCCAGTTTAATAAACTGGAATTTTCTAATTCTATTTTTATCATTTCTTATTGCTATTTTCAACCACTTTGTAAAGTGGGTGAAGGTTCAATGCATTCCAATTGATGGGGATAGTAAAGAATGGACGATTTCAACTTATAGACGGAAATAGACTTTTTCACTGGAATCCGACAAAAAAGAATATGATTTTTGTTGTTTAAAATGCATTTTCTAATACATAAATGGATTCACCTAAAAAAAACCCCTTGAAAGACTTGAACTCTATAGACTAAACAACTTAAAGTCAAGTTTCTCAAAATCTTGTAAATTTTGATTAAAATTAACCTAAAAAAATGTTATAAAAAAACCATTACATTTATAAATTAAACTACTCCGTAGTAGCTATCCCATTATTTGCAAATCCTAAAAAAATGTTATAAAAAAACCATTACATTTATAAATTAAACTACTCCGTAAAAAAATTGTAGCTATCCCATTATTTTCAAATCCTAAGATGGTAAAAAATGTAACTACGAATTGGGAAGAAAAGTATCAAAAGTGAAAAGGAAAGGACATACTGCAGATTGAAAGTTGAAAGTTGTTAGACGATCTCTACTTTCAAGATTTTGCATATTTCTCTAATGACGATCACAAGATCTTGGAAAAAGGATTAAGATTGTGATTAATGATGTCATTCACGTTTGATTTTCTTGGCATTGGAGCAACAAGTGTCACTTAGTTGACCATGTCTCCTTTATTATTGAAAATTAATTAGGATTTAGGGAAGAAAAAATTAAATATTAGTGTGGGTATGGAAAACAAATATTTGGTAATAAAATAAATATCAGTGTGGGTATGGATTTATTCAATGACTTGCCTAATATCGAACTCTCGGTCGACCCTGCGTAAGGTGGATCCCTTTTGTCTATGGAGCAATACCTTCCACTTAGTTGACTGCGTCTCAAATCATTTTAAATGTTAACCTTACCATTATTAGAACTTTGTACTCTGAAGCTGGAATCTCGTTCCTTTGAGTTTGAAACGTTAACGTTACCGTCATTAGAAATTTGTATTTTCTTTGCATTATGAAACTGGAATTTCATTCCTTGAGGATTCACGGCATCATTAGGGTGAGTGGATTACACAACTCATTTGCCTAGAATAATTTTACGGTCAACGCACGCATCGTTTGTGAATTTGGCTTAAATTTGTGACTCATCCTTTAGGGTCTTTTACGAGGGAGGGGTATCGAGGAAATTAACGCGATGACATATCATTTTTTTAATTTTTAATTTTGTTTGAGTTTACTCACATGTATAATGCACTAACCATGGATATGCAAAAGGTAAATACATCTTTCACTTAAGTTCCATATTATGGTGGGGTTACTTTCGAGTGTGTCTAATGCCATGTTTATGGGTATGTGGTAACACATTTTATTGTTTTTTATGTTAGGTTAATAGTTTTGAGTGGTTTAGTGGATATACTCTTGTTGTTATAGTGGCAACCAAAAGGGGTGTTCTCAGGCTTTGCCTAGATTACTCCAACGAATTACTGATTCACCTTGGTTAAAAAGATAAAAAAGAAAAAAACATAGTCTTCTCTCTGAAAAAGATGGATAAAGGGTGGGGACATCTAGGCACTTGCTAAGTCATAAGTCATTGTTATATTCTTGGTTTTATAGTGGCAATTCAAATGCTTAATCCTAGACCTTACCTAGATTACTCCAACGAGTTACTAATTTGGCATGGTTTAAAAAAAGATCATTGTCTTTTCCCCTAAAGTAATGGATAAAGGGTGGGACCTCTCATCTCTTGCTAAGTCATAAGTTATTGGTATATTTGACTTGCGAGCATATTGTTGGATATACTCTTCATGTTATAGTGGAAAGTAGAATGACTAACTCATAAGTTTATTGGTATATTTGACAAGCGATCAGATTGATATACTCTTGATGTTGTAGTGGAAAATGGAATGACTAACTCATAATTTATTGCTATATTAGGCTTGTGGGCGAGCTATTGGATATACTCTTCGTTTTATAGTGGGAACTTGACAAATTGATCCTGGACCTTTCCCAAATTACTCCAATGAGTTATCAATTTACCATGATTTTAATTTTAAAAAAAAATAATCATTGTCTTTTGCCCTAAAGTGATGGATAAATTGGAGAAAAAAAAATTCCACACAGATGCGTTCATGACTTCTCGACTCTTGCTAGGTTATAGGTTATTGGTATATCTAGATTGTGGGCAGGATGCTAGATATACTCTTAATGTTATAGTGGTAACTTGAAGGTTTGATCCTAAGCCTCGCCAAATTTCTTCAAAGAGTTATCAACTCAGCGTGCTTAAAAAAAATCATTTCCTTTTTCCTTAAAGCGATGGATAAATTGGAGCCAAAAAAATAAATACTATGGAAAATAAGATGGTGGATGGATAGATAGAATATTAGGTCTCTAGTTCACCTCACAATGTATTAAAAGTATAAAATGACTATGGCATGGTTTCCAAAGGGGATGAAATCATTTTATCAATAAACTAAGAAGCTCTTGTAAAGCAACTAGCATTGGAAGAGATTACAACTTAGTTGACCTTAGGCTTTCGGTCAATGCTTGAAGGTATGTCTATTTGTAACCTCATTCATCTATGCAGATTTTCTCTAACCTCATTCATCTAAGAGGACATATTTGAGGACCAAATATCGCCCTCTTCTTAAGATTCTCTACAATCAATATTTTTTGTGCACTAGAAGCCAACAAAAGTTATTAATATTGAGATTGGCATTCAACTTCCATATTTTCTTCCACATCCAATATTTTTTGGGAATTATTTTAGAGAACATGAATCCATTATAACCTTCCCTTACTATGTATGAGGAGGATTATAACCACCCCTCCCACATTTACCTAGTTTCATCGCCCTGTCGAGGTAAACATGAGAGGAAGAGCTATTATGACCTAACCTGAACTCCTAGATCCAATTAAGGAAGTCGGGATAAATCCTGACAACAAACTGACAACTCACAACATCCCACAGGGACTACATGTCACTTAGAGGATGAACAACCACCATAGGTGGCCAAACCCTGAGTTGGACCTCCTTTTTTATCCCTATTCCAACAACTGCACCCACAACAAGGCCTCCATGCAGCTAGAAGCCTCCAACTACATGTACAACCCTACGTCAATGTGTTTGCAACCCAAATTCTCCAGCTCAAAGTGTGTGGTCTCATATTTTGAGCCACTTTTTTTAGGCTAGCCTTCAGACCACTTCCTAGAAATCTGCGAGACTTTCCAAAATGATAAATAACATTAGTAGAAAGTTATTCATAAAAAACTTGATCAAGGACTTGACCTAACTAAGCCTAACCATGACAGTCATTTCGTCAAACATATTGCGAACATGTAATCTACAGCTCATGAATGCATATCTAAACATAGGGGTCTGATACTTATCTGAGAATAAAAAAGAATGTATAATGCCCTCTCATAATAGTTGTAATAACATCTATTAGGTCATGCATTCATTAAACATTCATCAACAAAGCAAAACATATCAAGAGCCGTAGCTACAACCTGTTATGGAATCATACTTATAACCAACATTTAACTAGAATAATATCCATGATAGAACAACCATCAAATCCACATAATAATAAGTACGAGTACTCATAGAATACCATAGGGAAAAAAAATCTTATTATCATATGCAAAAACCAACCAAGTCAGGGACTTCCACATAAAAACCGACCATATATTGGGCTAAACCAAATCTCTCTTTTAGCCAATACCCCTCACGCCATATTCCAAGTGTGAATGTGGGATCTTATGGAATAAACCAAACAAAACCAAAACAGGGCTTCCAGAAGCCAAACCACCTCAACCCTCAACTAATGATTCAACCTCATGGTCAGACATCACTAACACCAACCAGATTGGTCTCTACTAAGTCTTCTAGGGCTCCATGGACTAGTAACTCAACCCACAACCTTCCAAGTCTCTAGAGAATTTGTCCAACCTAGCTACAAGTCTAGTAACTCAACCCACCAGTTTTTTTCTAGCCTAGGCTCCAGGACTAGTAACTCAACCCAAGTTGTTCTAGGGATTCCAAAGTTTTTGTTACAACCCACAACCACAAGGAATTATGAGCACTAACCAAAAAACAAACAAATGAAAAACCCACAACACCATGGCTATCCAAAAAATAGCAAGGAAAGGATAAAACCACTATTAATCCAGGAAATACTCCATGTCGATGATAGAACATAACTAGAATACTACATGCATCTATCATGCATCAAGGAAATCATATATGTAACCTATCACCTTCAAAGCAATCCAGTTGTAGTTGTTGATCCACATGTTCCCTTGTACTTTCCTACCTTCCTTTTTCCTTCTTTCTCCCAATCCAAAGTATGCCAAAATTCTCCAAAAGTACTTCAAGAAAACTCTAAGTGTGCAAGAGTGCGAGAAAATGGAAGAATACACAGAGAGCTCCAAAAACGAACTGACAAAAGTTATGGACTAATCCTCAGAAGCCTTTTATCATTGAGGCCTCTACTTTTTTCAATTTCCTTCATTTTTCCTTCAATTTCCTCCTCATGCAAATATGTGAACTTTCATCTTCCTTTTCTCCTATTTTCCATTATTTCATAAATAAAATGTCAGCCAATGTCTCTTTTCCTTTCCCAATTTCCATAGCCATTAATTAATCACAAGTGATACCCATCGCTATGTTTTTCCCAACATTTAGCTTAGAATACATGTCCCATGACCTTGGTTATTATTTTTTGTTACATGGAAAATCAACAAGGGGTTGTTAGAAACCCCTCCCCCTTGGGGAACACTGTCCTGAATGTTCAATGACACATGAAACAAAAAAAAAAAAAACATGCTACCCATAGAGATTGATAACATAGCTCGTTGCATCATTTAGATCATATCATAATGCTAAAGACATAACCAACATATCGCTTATTAGATCTTTATAACATAGATCGATGTAATATTTACATACATATGCATAAACAAACATAACCCAAATGCAACATGAAAACATATATCAAAATGCATCCACTCAACCAACAAATAGAGAAGGATACATAGCTCGCATTTAATTAAACATCTCCCATGTATCTTCATTGAGCCTAAAGTGTTTCCACTAGACTTTAACTTGCTCAATTTCTCGATTCTGGAGCATGAGCATCCTTCAATGCAAAATGCATCGAGGTTCTAGCTGGAATTCTCCTTCTCGGTCCACTTACAATACATACTAGTTAATCAAATGCTCACCATATTTCACATATTTCTTAAGTAATGACACATGGAAAACGTCATGGACTTTCACTGTTGGAGGTAGTGCAATCTAGTAGGCCACTGGTCCAATCCTCTCAAGGATCTCGAAAGGCCTGTACCGAGGTACCAGCTTGGCACATGATCCAATCCTCAAGGATCTCTTCTTGGGCTTGATGCACAAGTACACATGTTCCCCAACTTGAAACTACTTAAACAGTCTATGTTGATATGCATAATTCTTTTGCTTTTCATGTGCTACCTTTAGATTCTTCTTGATAACTTGCATTTCCTATACCATTTATGCCAACATTTCCAGTCCAATCAATACCATGTTTAATGGATCACTCCAACTGATAGGATTATTACAATTATGCCCATAAAGTGACTCAACCAGACTCCTCCTCAATGGCTCTTGATACCCATTGCTATACAAAACTCCATTAGTGGAAGATACTCCTCCCACATCTTCTGCTAGTGCATGACATGAATTTTCAACATGTCCTCTAGAATCTCGTTGACCCTCTTTGTATGTCCATCTGTCTGCGGATGATAAGCTGTATTGAAGACCAACTACGTACCCAAACCCGCAAATAAATCTTTCCAAAACCTAGAAGTGAACTTAGCATCTCTGTCTGACACAGTCTTCTTAGGAATACCATGAAACCTCACTATCTCCATGATGACAACCCAAGCTACCTCATTAGCTTAATTAGTAGAATTCACTAGAACAAAGTGAGCTACCTTAGTCAACCTATCAACCACAACCATAATAGAATTATGTTATATGGATGTCCTCATAAAACCTGTAATGAATTCCATGTAAATGATATCCCATTTCCCATCGAGAATCAGAATTGGTTGTAATAGATGATCCAAATTAGATCCTAGAACACTCTCTAAGTTTTCATGAACTTTTTAAAAATCATGCCAAAGATTAAAAGCCTTATAAAGATCAAGCTTATCGGAGATATCCTCGTAACAATTGCAATTTGTGATCAGCGAGGAGAACCGAGGACCGTCGGTCAAGCAAACAGACCATCGACCCACGGTAACGCGCGCTATCGCAAATTAGAAAATCCAGAGGCCATTTCAAGAAACAGGGGTAGTTTCTGATAATTCGATTAGCTAATCGCATGTCGCAGGGCAAAACCCTTAAAGAAGTAAAGGCTACAAGCACCCGGACCCAAAAAATCATAAAATGCAACATATATCGCTCTGATTGCATTAGAAGTGGGATTCCACAAAAACCGGCAGAATATCGGAAAGGCTTTGAATGGTAAGCGATTTCAACCAAGTCCCGCCCGATGCCATTTAATGGTTACCACGCATCTGGCGGAAGAGAGAGAAAACCACTCGCATCAGATGGGTAAACATCATGTCACTTATCTGCCCGATATGGACAATGACCGTAGGATTTGGAGGCTCCAGATCAACGACAGAGACACATTCCAATGGATGACTAGATTTGACATGGTTAACAGGTAGAGTTGTATAGGATTTGAAGTCTGATGTTGACGATGTGTTGGCAGAAGGTCGTGTTTCGCGGGCATTCTTGGAGTTAATGGAATAAACGACCATGTCCAAGACAACTGACACTCATCTGTTATGAAATAGGTGGCCACCTCCCTGAGAAGTGTTATACAATGACTGATTATAAAGGACAGAGGGATTCAAACGAACAAAGGTAGGGGAACCAAAAAGCCGGGAAGCAGAAACGAACAGTCAGAAAGCAGATTGAATTTAAAGCCATGAATTGACAGAGAGAGAAGCAAGCAAGTTAGGAGCAGAAAGCAAAGAGTGGAGAACAGAGAGGAGAAGCTGAGCTGACCTGCAGAAGCAAAGGCAACATTGAGCCAGAGTTAAGATAGAGACAGAGAGAGTTAGAGAGTTTGTGAACTCCAGAGAAGGCTTGAGAGGTTCAAGCGCACTCCTTTGTAATGCCTGTCATGTATGAGTCTTAGATTGGGCTCATACTACTGTGACCAATAGAGGTCCAGAGTGAGTAAAGAGAGTCTGTGTACTCCAGAGACTTAGGGGATCCAAGTACAGTGTTGCTGATTTATATCTATTATGTGAGACTCAAATTGAGCTCATTGTTTTAAAAACTCTACTTTGAAAACATAATAGAGAGGCCACCACTGAAGGCTGGACCAGGAGACATAGCCCAGGAGTATAGGGTGAACTCCTTATTAAACTTGTTGTGTTTATGTGTTTGCTTGTTATGTTTTTTTAACTGCTTCATTGCCTGTGTATTTCGTAATATTATCGATCTGTTGCACAAAATAACATAGGAACATCCATGCACATGACTCTGTAATACCTTATTTAATTGTCTTAGATCAATTCCAAATCAAGTGGTATCAAAGCTCTAGGTCGCTAAGGTTAGACAAGTTTGTGCTAGATTTTTTTGGTTGAATGCTAACTAGAACAAAGCTCAAATTAGGAGAAGGAGAGTTGATTGAAGCTAACCCAGAAATTGAAAGAGTCTATCCTAAGAGGGAAATGGCAAAATAAAGTCCCTTGGAATCAAACTCCCAGTTCATGGACAGTTTCATGCCCATGAGAGCCATGGTAGAGGAAATGTATAGAGAATTTAAGAAAGGTCGAAGTGAAGATTCTTCGACTTCCTAGCATGACAAAGGAGTAGAAGAATCTCTCCTAAATGACCATTATAAAGGCAAAGGGAAAGAAGAAAAACTTCCCACACCTCCTGATAGTCCTAAAAATAAAAAGAAGAAAGCATCTTTAATTAAATTAGATGTTAAATTTGATTTGCCAATATATGATGGAGAGTTGAATGCAGAGAAGCTAGATAATTGGATTAGAGAGATTGATGTATATTTCAGAGTGTAGAGCATTGATTTAGACATAAGTAAGATTCAGCTGGTCAGCCTACACCTTGCAGGAACTGCCTTGGTATGGTGGGAAAGAAGAACACAAGCTGACATGAAGAAGCATGGTAAAATTCTTTCTGTCTGGAGTGAATTTGTTTCTGCAATTGAAAAACAATTATATCCACTAGCTTACATGCAGCAAGCTATGATGAGTTGGAAAACTCTTCACTAATTGAAAGGGAAAAGTGTACAAAGTTACACCCAAGAATTTAGAAAAAGAGCTTTGATTCTAGGAATTTCTTTAGACTAACCTGAAACTCTACTGAAGTATATAGGTGGTCTACACAGCTATTTAAAGCATACCATTCTCATGTTTAATCCTACTAGCATAGATGAGGTATATTTTCAAGCTACACATCTAGAGGCTAGGGGCAAGAATGTGAACCCATAAGTTGGGGGATCATCAAAACCCACTGCAAGCAAGAAAATGGAAAAGAGAGAGCAGAAATGGAAAGAGAGGAAGACAAATATTGTACAAAAGACCAAGCCTTCATGCAATCACTGCAAGAAGGATGGGGATGATGATGAACACAGTTGGATTCTGCATCTGGAGCTGAGACCCAAGAAGTACGCAAAAAGAAGAAGACCATTGCAGCTATTTAGAAGGACTTGGGGTCAGACTCAGGGGATGAAACAACAATCATAGCCACAGGTATAAAAGGTTGTCCACTTTAGAGAATGCAGAAATCAAGAAGCAGGTACAAGAGCTGCTCGAGAAAAGGTTCATAAGACCTAGCACATCACCATGTGGGTCTCCAATTGTCTTGGTGAGAAAGAAAGATGGCTCTTGGAGAATGTGCATTGATTACTGAGCACTAAATAAGATAACGATCAAAAATCATTATCCCCTTCCTCACATAGATGATCTATTAGATCAATTGAAAGAAGTTGTTTACTTTTCCAAGTTGGACTTGCATAGTGGCTACCATCAGGTCAGAGTTGCAGAGCAAGATGAACGGAAGACTGATTTCAAGACAAAGCAGGGATTGTATGAGTGGCTAGTTATGCATTTTGGCTTAACTAATGCTCCTGCTACTTTCATGAGAGTAATGAATTATATACTCAGGCCTTTTATTGATGATTTTGTCATTGTATATCTAGATGACATTCTTATATTTAGTAAAACATGGGAAGAACATTTGAAGCATGTAAAGCAGACTCTAGATGTTATGAAAAGAGAAAATCTTTATGTTAAGTTATCAAAATGTGAATTTCGAAAAACATCTTTGAATTATTTGGGTCATATTGTAGGGGGTGGTGAATTGAAGATAGATCCCTTTAAGGTTACAGTCATTGTAAATTGGCCTAAACCCAAATCTGCTACAGAGTTAGAAGCTTCCTAAGAGCAGCACAATATTGGAGAAAGTTTATTTCTAACTTTTCCTTGATTGCAGCTCCCTTACATGCTTTAACAAGATTGAACAAGGTGTTTCAGTGGGGAGGCAAATGGCAGAAAGCCTTCGACACCTTGAAAGAAAAGATTAGTACAACACCAGTACTAGCACTGCCCAATCTTCAAAGATCCTTTGAGATTGAAACAGATGCCAGTGACTATGCCATGGGAGCAGTGTTGATGCAGCACGGTAAACCCATATGTTATCATTCTGAGACATTTAATTCTGCAGTAGTTAATTATCCCACATATGATAAAGAATTGTATGCATTAGTACAGAGTGTGAAAAAGTGGAAACATTATTTAATGGGCAAAGAGACAGTTATACGTACTGATCATCAACCAGTTCAATATTTGCACTCACAAACTAAGTTGCAGTAATCAAGACACTATAGGTGGATGGGTTTTCTACAACAGTTTCATTGTGTCATCAGATATAAAAAGGCCATACATAATAAAGTTGCAGATATGTTGTCCAGACCAATCATAAGTGCATCTACTATACTTAAGCATAACTCAGTATTGCATGAGAGCTACATTGAACAATATGCTCAAGATATAGATTTCAAATATGTATATGCAACTTTAAGTCATGGCAAACAAGTAGAAGAATTGGATTATCATGTTAAGGACCAACTCTTGTATCATTTTGGAAAGCTATGCATCTCATAAATAGAGAGAATTAACATAATTAAGGAGGCACATACTTCCCTGGTATCAGGTCATTTTGGTGTAAGTAAAGCAGTTGCACAGCTGCAAAGATTTTGTTATTGGCCAAAAATCAATGAAACAGTTTCTAGATATATAAGATGATGTACCATGTGTGCTATAAGCAAGCCTAGCAATAGAAAACTAGGCTTGTACACTCCACTACTAGTTCCTTCTCATCCTTGGGAAAATGTTTCCATGGACTTTGTTGGGGGACTACCTAAATCTAGAAAAGGTCATGACCATTTATATGCTATTGTGGATAGGTTCAGCAAACTGTGTATTTTAATGCCTTGTAACAAACTGATTACAGCTGAACAAATAGCAAAGTTGTTCTTTTAGCATGTATGAGTTCATTTTGGATTACCCACTTCCATTGTATCTGATCGAGATTCCCGATTTGTTGGGAAATTTTGGTCGAGTCTATGGGAATTGATGGACGCCAGACTGAAGAAGAGCACAACCTTTCATCCAAAAACAGATGGCCAAACAGAGGTGGTCAATAGGATAGTAATCCAGTTGCTCAGAGGCTATTGCAGCAAGCATCCCAAAATTTGGGATGAACATTTGTGTTATGTGCAACACACTTACAATCGGGCTAAACATTCTTCTACACAGAGATCTCCTTTTGAGACCTATTTTGGTTTCACACCAAGGTCTCCCTTGGATTTTGTCTTTGGTAAAGACATAACGGTTGATGGACACAGTGATGTGGACAAGGCAACCAAGTTCATTGTAAAAATCCAAGAAATTCACCAGGCAGTACAGGAACAACTAGAAAAGACCTAAGCCAAGTACAAGGCAAGGCATGATAAGCATTGGATTGAGCATAGTTTCCAAGTCGGTGATCAAGTCTGGCTATATATTATAAAAGACAAAATGCAAGGTGAAGGTAAGAAGCTGAAGCTAATAAGGTATGGACCTTTCAAGATACTTGAGAAAATCGGTGAGAATGCTTTTCACCTTGACTTGACAACTTACATGCACATCTATTCAATAGTTAATGCAGAAAGCTTGAGATTATTTGAACCTTCATTAATTGAAGATCCCGAAGAGTAGAGTCAATTGACTTTTATTGATGATCTGTTGCCTGAACATCTCAATGAACTGCAGGAATATAGAATTCTAGACAAGAAGGTGAGAACTACGCACAGAGGGGATGTTGAGTACCTCAGGATTGGACTCAAAGGTTCAAAACCAAGCAGTGCAAAATGAATATAAATTGGGCAAGCGAGGAAACTATATCCTCACTTGACTTATGTTTAAAAACCAACTTTTGGTGCTCCAAAAGCTTTTTCGGTGGGAAGGCCATGATCCAAATTGGATCCTAGAACACTCTCTAAGTTTTCATGAACTTTTTAAAAATCATGCCAAAGATTAAAAGTCTTATAAAGATCAAGCTTATCGAAGATATCCTTGTAACAGTTGCAATTTGTGATCAGTGCAGAGCAATGAGGACCGTCTGTCAAGTGCGCAGACCGTCGGCCCATGGTAACGCACGCTGTCACAAATTAGTAAATCTAGAGGCCATTTCAAGAAACGGGGGTAGTTTCTAATATGCGGTTAGCGACAAGTCACTAATCGCATATCGCAGGGAAAACCCCTCAATGAAGGAAAGGACGCAAGCACCCGGACCCGAAAAATCATAAAATGCAACGGATATTGCCTCAATTCCGTCAGAAGCGGGATTCCACAAAAACCGATAGAATATCGAAAGGGCTTCAAGCGGTAAGCGGTTTCAATCGAGTCCCACCTGATTCCATTGAATGGTTGCCACACGTTCGGCGGAAGAGAGAGAAAACCGCTCACATCATACAGGTAAACATCATGTTACTTATCTGCCCGATATGGACGATGACCGTAGGATTTGGAGGCTCTAGATCAACGACAGAGATGTGTTCCAATGGATGACTAGATTTGACAAGGTTAACAAGAAAAGTTGTATAGGATTTGAAGTCCGATGTGGACGATGTGTTGGCAGAAGCTCGTGTTTTGTGGGCATTCTTGGAGATAATGGTATAAACAACCATGTCTAAGAGAACTGACACTCATCAGTTATGAAATAAGTGGACACCTCCCTGAGAAGCATTATGCAGTGACTGATTACGCGGGATAGAGGGATTCAAACGTACAAAGGTAGGGGAACAGGAAAGCTAGGAAGCGAAAACGAACAGCCAGAAAGAAAATTGGCTTTAACGCCACAACTGACAGAGAGAGAAGCAAGCAAGTTAGGAGCAGAAAGCAAAGAGCAGAGAACAGAGAGGAGAAGCCGAGCTAACCTGCAGAAGCAAAGGTAGCATCGAGCTAGAGTTAATATAGAGACAGAGAGAATCAGAGAGTCTCTGAACTCTAGAGAAGGCTTGAGAGGTTCAAGCACACTCCTCTGTAATTTCTGTCATGTATGAGTCTCAGATTGGGCTCATACTATTGTGACCAATAGAGGTCCAGAGTCAATAAAGAGAGTTTGTGTACTCCAGAGACTTGGGGGATCCAAGTACAGTCTTGCTAATTTATATCTGTTATGTGAGACTCAAATTGAGCTCACTGCTGTAAAAACTCTTCTTTGAAAACATAATAGAGAGGCCACCACTAAAGGCTGGACCAAGAGGCGTAGCCCAGCAGTATTGGGTGAACTCCTTATTAAACTTGTTGTGTTTATATGTTTACCTATTATGTTTTCTTTCAATGCTTCATTGCTTGTGTATTTCACAATCTTATCGATCCATTGCAAAAAATAACATAGGCACATCCGTGCACATGAGTCTGTAATACATTATTTAATTGTCTTAGATCAATTCCAGATCAATAGACCACCTAGATGTTTACATTCTTATTTTACCTGTTAACAATCCAAACATCTCACAACAAACATTTCCACCTCTTTCTTCAAGTTCAGCCAATGGTAGATCTTCTTAACTATTGTTAATGTATTTTGATATCCCAGGTGAACTGAATATGGCTAAACATGAAATTCCCTCAAGATAATCTTCTTTAGCTCACTGTTTTCCTACACATAGATCATGTCCCTAAATCTGACCAAAACATATGTCGTGAGATTATAAAACACATATTTTTCACATGTACCCTATTTTTGTAACATGTGCTTAACTTGTTGGTACCTGCCATCCTGGTATCCTTCCTGTAAGTTCTCATCCTATAAATCTATCCCATATGAACTCATAGCTACTATGTGATTTATCTACAATCTTCTGCTAAGAGCAGGTGCAACCTTGTTCTCTTTACCCTTAATGTATCTTATCTCGAAGTCAAACTCAATGAGTGTGGCCAACCACCTAGCTTTCCTAGTATTCAAATTAGGTTGGTCAAATAAATACCTCAACCCACTATGATCACTCATCAAGATGAACCTCCTTCCAAGAAGATAATGTTTACACATCTTCAATGTATGAATAATCATTTCCAACTCAAGATCATGTGTCACATAGTATTTCTTGTGCTCATTCAGTTTCCTTGAATCGTATCATACTATATGTCCTTCCTGCGTCATAACTCCAACAAGTCCTCTCTTTCAAGAATATGTACATACCACGAACTCTTTATCTGGATCTGCAATTTTCAATATTGGAGCATTTGTAAGCAACTGCTTCAATTGCACAAAAGTAGTTTCACATTCCTTTGTCCATTCAAATTTCTTCCCTTTTCACTGTAAGGATGTAATAGGATAGATAATCCATGAGAAGTTCCTGGTGAAACTCTTGTAATAACCTACTAACCCAATGAATGATATGACCTCATCCACATTCCTAAGAGACGCCCTTCCGTGATAGCTCATATATTTTCTAGATTCACTACTATGCCTTCCTTGAAAACCCAAGAAATAAATATGAATATAAGAGATGATATTATATGTATATATGAGAGGATAAATAATAATTACAGGGTAATCATTGAGAAGGAAAGTCATGTGAAAGACACCACGGCATCCTCGGATAACAATGACTAAGATTTGATAATCAAGAATATCAATTTTCACAAGCTGCAACCTCTCTTTCGCCCCTTCCAACTCTATCAGGTTCTCATACTTACCATCCTCTATACTTCAATCTTGAAATTGTTAGAATTTGTTCCATCCAAACTAAACCCACTAGTTGATACCATGAGGATCAATTCATGGTGAACGTAGTTGGGTTCTTTATTATGGGTGAACCTAATCAAGTTTATGTTGGTAAAACGTAGTAAGTATAACCTACCGGGATTTCCACAAACTTCTCCTATGACATTATAGTCTTTTTTGAGGATTTTATTAACTAGACATGAGGCAATGAATCGCCCTGCTCCAGTCACAAGAACGGTTTGATCTGATCTAATCATTTATTTCATGATGTAATTTAGAGGAATCAATGAAGAGCAAATTCTTAAGTTTGGCTTCTCGTTTCAAGCTATCAGTTGATATACGACAAATAAGGAGTCGTTGGAGGTGTGGGAAATGAAGGGGAGATATAATATCCTTTTAAAGAGCATGAAGCAAGGGTGGGAAGATACTGAGAAATTAATGAAAATGATTAAGCTCTGTGCAAACAACTTGTTAGCTCACTTTACACTGGAAAGTTAAGGTTGTCACCTGAACATGTTGTGGGGGCAGCAGATGGAGGCATGAAGCTGTTGAGGAATTACTTGAGAAATACAACATGAAAGATGAAGAAGTTTGGCAAGGGAATGGAATAGTATAATGAAAGTTGCTTCCAAAAAGGAGGAGGATTAGTAAAATAATGAAAACACAGGAGGATGATTCCTTCTACATGTTGGGGAAGAATTGGTATGATTTTTTTAGTCAAAACAAAAACGTGTTAGTCACTAATAAATTGAAATCTTGGTCGTGTTATATTAGATTGGATCCGGATTGACTTATCATTTTTATAATCTGCACTTTCCCAATATTTTATTATCATGGCTCCACACACTTTCTCAATACTTCATTCTCACTCCTTCGCTTTTGATTTTCTTGACTCTCCAGCAACAACTACCACTAAATTTACCACATATCCTTATAATATTGAAAAATAATTACGCTTCAATGAACGAAATAATTATTTATAGGAATAAAATAAATATTGGTTTGGATCTGGATCAATGTTGCACCAGGTGGGGACATTTTTTGGAAGCGGATCCGCAGAAGTTTTATTTCCCAAAAAGCTAGGAAGTGAAACGTCTGAAAAGGGTCATATATATATATATATATATATATATATATATATATATATATATATATATATATATATATATATATATATATATATATATATAGATATAGATATAGATATAGATATAGATATAGAGAGAGAGAGAGAGAGAGAGAGAGAGAGAGAGAGAGAGATTGCATTATATTAAAAAAGCATTCAAAATACCAAATTAGTTGTAGAAGATAGGGAAACATGCATACTTGTACATATATCAAGATAGACATGGAACTGATTGTACATTAATGATTAATTATTTAAGCACCAACTATCTAGATGCATCAACCGTCTAGAATCTAGATTCTTCTCCTCTTTTGCATCCTTTGCCTCTACCTCAATTGTCTATGAATATTAGTCAACATTGTCTAATTTTGATCAAACTGCCTAATCCAAGCCTTAAAATATGGTAGAAAAATATTAACATGCTAGATCGATGATTTTGAGTTGATTGAAAGGTATTTTTTTGTTAACGGCATGACAAAGGAATTCAATAATTAACACCACCAACATTAGGGTACATATCGGGCTTGATGCTCTTGTTTAAATTCCAATCACATACCCTCATACATGATATAATCTAATGAAATGCCAAAATCCCATTGATCGTGAATTCTTGAAGGTTGTTAAGTTTGTTGAATTTTGAATAGGATATGAAATTCTATTTTCTCCATATGAAGTCTAATGAAGCTGGAACCACTCTCAAACATCCTGAGTCATTTCATGGTAATGTTAAAAATTTAAGTAACAGAATGAAAATGAAAGATAAAGGAGAATGTCACTTTTACTTTAAGAAATTAACATTACCATGAGGGAGCATATAGGAAGCATCTAAGGAGCATCAAGGGAGCACCTTGGGAGTGTTTGAGAAGCCCAACCCAACAAGTCAAGGAAAAAAAAAAATTAGAAGCTTGAGGAACCTCTCATCTCCCTTCGGATCCCCTCGGGATCCACATGGATCTGTGCCCAATCTGTCGTGGATATGTCGTTGGATGTGCGATTTAGAAATCTAGAACCACGAATCGGGTCAACATGGTCCTGAATTTTTGGGAACCAACTTTATTGGCCTGATGCGTGGTTCCGGATTTCTAAACCATGAATCTGATGGTGGATCCCCCACAGATCCATATAGGATACGATTCCCGATTTGGATCCTTGGTGGTGGGGGGTGCGGGGGGGGGAATTTCATGAAAAATTCATCTGGATTGACTCTATGAATTTCTTACTATTGTTCTCTAAGTCGATGCTGCAAAAGCTAGAAGCTCACAACAACTCATTTTGTCCAGAGAGCAAGCTCACAACAACTCATTTTGTCTAGAGAGAAATACCCTCCACTAAGTTGACTATGTCTTCTTGAGATTAATCATTTGAAATTGAAAGGTCAATGTTACGATTATTACTAATTTGTATTTTCTTTTCCTTATGAATATGGAATCTCATTCCTTGAATTTGAAACGCTAATGTACAGTTATTATAAATTTGTATTTTCTTTGACCGTAGTCTAAAAAAACCCACAAATTATCCCATAAAACAATGGAAATTCCAACAAGATTATGACAAAATCCGGCATAAATTTTTGAAAATATTGGTTACACCTATAAAACTTCAGGATTTTGGGTTCCCCAAGGGTTCTTGATGGTGTTGAATCCATTTCCACCATCAAAAAACATTATTCAAACACTCCAACATTTTGATTTTTTGAATTTTTCTTATAGGATTCTGGAAAGAAATTTTTCGTCCGGTAGAACTCGTGGTGTCAGTAGACAATGGATTTTATTTGTATTACTAATATATAATCTCATTCCTTGATGAAAAATTAGTATATTGTAGGCATCGTTTACACAAAATTCAAATTTTCTCGAACAACAAAAAATGAGTGGAATCTGGAAAAACAAAAATCAAAAAAATCTCGCAGTAGGAATGTTTGAATCGATATTTTAATGGTGGAAATATATTCAACACCCTAAAAAATTCTCGGGGTACAAAAAACCTTGATGTTTGACAACTATAACCTAGATTTACAAAAAATCTTGCTGGATTTTATAAAACTCTTGCCATAATTTCCATAATTTTTTGGGAAACTTTGAAGGCTGACTACACTATGAGGTAGATTATATACCTTATTTATGGTCAACATGCACATCGTTTATGATTTTGGCTTAAATTGGTGATTGATCGCTTATGGTGTTTTTATGAGGTAAGCTTTTTGAGGAAATTAGTATGGTGAGTGTTGGGTGAAAATATTATCATTTAATTTTGTTGTAGTATTTTCCCAACTATTTAATTTCTCAATCCGAGGTTCGTAGACTTACGAGGCACATGCACTATATATGCAGGATTGAAGTGGAACTAATCTAATCTAATCTAAATTACTGAAATCAAATTAATCTAGAAGAGCATTGAAACACTAACTAGGAAAGCAGGAAATTGGAAAAGCCATACAACATGTGAAGAATTTGAATGACAAACAACATATGTGAGCTCACAACAATAAAACTATCTCAAATTATATTTCAAGAATCAAGTACAAATCATGGAAGCATAACAATAAAAGATGAAAAACTAAGAATTCCTTTCCATTATTCATTATTATCAAAATGAAGAGAGAGCACTCTCTTATATACATGAGGAAGATAACCATCCAATATTCTCTCAAGCACTCTCAACTAATTTCCCATTATTACAAGATATGATCCCTTTGAATCCTCCACAAATCTCTCAAGCATTTTCAACTACTTTCCCATTATTACAAAACATGATCCCTTTGAATCCTACACAAATCTCTCACATATCTTGGATAAGATATGCTAACCAAATCCTCCATGATTTTCTCCTTAGGAATAGGCTTGCATAATTATCTCCTTAATATGGTGGAGGAGATATGGATAAGATATGCCAACCAAATACTCCATGATTTTCTCCTTAGGAATAGGCTTGCATAATTATCTCCTTAATATGGTGGAGGAGATATTTGAGAAGTCTCTTGGAATTAATTCTTCACATATTTCCTACACATCACAAAACTCACATATTCTTGAGATATATATAAAAATATGTATATTTTCTAATATTCAATCATAAATTCACTTGTAATACAAAATGAATAAAGTGGAAAATAAGAAGCTGAAACCCAAATGTATTTATGAAAATGATGTTGGCATTATGTTTCTGGTATGGCTCTATGATTCATGTGTTGTACTTGATGGCAACTCATACAGGTGGCAATGCTCTGATTAGGCTCTCAAAATGTTGGAATTTAAGAGGTACGCAGGAGAATAGTTCAAAAGGTGCATACCTGCAGGTACGCCGGCCAGGAAGTGCATTCATACCCGCAGGTTACCCATTCATGAGGTGTGTACCCCCAGTTCACTCACTTCAAGGCAGAGAAGCGCGCTCATGTGGGGTTTCTTATGTTTGGCCCGTGGTATTTAGCCCGCCGTTCTTGATTCTATGGTTTTGGCCCGTGGTATAGGATCTATTTTAGCCCCGGTTTGGATCCCTTGTATTGGTTATTGATGGTTTTGTCCCATGGTGTGAATAAGGGCTTAACTATAAATAGGGAAGGAGATCACTTGGCTAAAGTATCTTTTTGCAAATTGAATATCTTAAGATCTGAAATATTGGTTTATCGATTTAAAAGCTTGATCTATATAAAAGTGAAGTTGAAGGTGAATCTATGAAGGGTGATCTCTCGAGCGCATGATCAGATCTGGGCACCTGACTATCTGTGGCACACTGGGGGACTCCCAATTCGGCCCTAACCAGAGGTACGCAGGTGATTAACAGTGCAAGTGCGTGGGTACGCACAGCAGAAGAAGGCGCACTGCGTGGGTACATAGAGCAGAAGAAGGCGCAGTGAGTGGGTACACAGTGCGTCAAAGGTTTAGGTGCGAAGGCACAGTGAAAGTACGCGGCGCTTCAGAAGCCGCAGGTGCGTATGTACGCAGCGCGATAGCATCTGTGGGTGCGTGGCTACAGTAGCAGTACGCGGCACGATAGCATCTGTGGGTGCGTGCCTATAGTAACAGTACACGGCATGATTGAAGAAACAGTGCGTGGGTACGCGGTGCAGCAGAAGGCTCTCTGCGGGTATACGCAGGGGAGCAGAAGGTGAAGTGCGGAGCCACGCAGGCCAGATAAAGAAAAACTGCGGATCTGTCTTAAGACCTTTTGTTGGCTGAATTTTTCTGTTGATAAGGTGTTCTGGGTTTAGTTTACTGTTACTGTTGATCTGGTTACTGCAGTTGACTGGGTGATTTACTTGTACTTGATGATCTCTTGATGTTTATGGATCCAGTTTGAAAATTTATGAAAAGTGGTCCTTGAAAGAAAAGAAGTAGGGGGTTGTAGCTCCCTTCCAGGAGAGACTGGAAAACAAGAGAGAGTTGTAGCTCTCTGCAGGTTGCAGCCTGCGTACTGGTAAAGGACTGCACCAGTACAAAACCATTGTAAAAGGAGTTTCTAATTTGAAAGAAGATAGAGACATATTGCAGCAGGTGGTTTTCACCCACATTGGGTTTCCACCTTACATCTGGTGTTCTTTAGTGTGACTATCTGTTTTCTTTGTTCATGCTCATTATTTTATGGTACTGACATGCAAAAATAATTCAAAGTATAAATAAGGAAGATTTATTAAAAGAACTTGATAATACTGATTCAACCCCCCCTCTCAGTATTATTTCCAACAATTGGTATCAGAGCAGGTCCTTCAGAGAAGCTTGATCGCTTGAAGGAAGATCATTCATCATGAGCAACTACGAGAGGGAAGCATCAATCAGGCCACCAATCTTTGATGGGACAAACTTCAATTATTGGAAGGTAAGAGTTACTGCCTATCTTCAATCTCTTGGTACAGAAGTTTGGGATATCATAGATACAGGCTACACTTTTCCTTCAGCTACTCCTACAGATTCGGCCGAGAAGAAGAAATATGAAACAAATGCTAAAGCAGTCAATACTCTGCTAGGATGCTTATCTCAAATAGAATTCGTAAATGTTATGCAATATAAATCTGCAAAGGAAATATGGGACAAGATTGTCTTGAGCTACGAAGGAGATGAACAGGTAAAGCGTGCTAAACTTCAAACCCTCAGGATTCAGTATGAGAATCTCAGAATGTATAATGATGAAAGTGTGGCTAACTATTTTCTTCAGGTAGACGAGATTGTTAATTGCATGAAAAACTTGGGTGAAGAAATAAAAGAGGCTATTGTGGTTGAAAAAGTTTTAAGATCATTGTCCCCAAAGTTTGAATCTAAAGTGTCTACAATAGAAGAAAAGGAAAATCTACGAATTCTTACTATGTCTCAGCTACACGGAATTCTAACTGCTTATGAAATGAGAAAGGGAGGTCCATCAGACAGGAGAGAAGCTGCTTTCAAGGCTTCAGGCAAAGGAGACTACTATGAAGCAAGTCACGTGCCAGAAGAAGAAGAAGAATCAAATTTTGTCAGAAATCTTCAACGGGGTACTGGAAGGTTCAGAGGTAAGTTACCTTTTAAATGTTTTGCTTGTGGAAGAGTAGGTCATTATGCTGCGAAATGTCCTCATAAGGATAAGATTGACAAAGGAAAGGAACCTGTTAGATGGAGCAAGAAACAGAATGCAAATAAGAAAAGCTACTACACTCATGAAGATAGTGATGGTCTATCAAATAGTGATGAAGATGAACGAGGTAATGACTATAAACTTTTAATGGCATTTGAAGATGATGATTACATGGATGCTATAGATGTGGATAGCTTTCATGAAAAAATTTCTAGACTCTAGACATGTATAGAAGAAAAGAATATGATCATTGATACTCTACAATTTCAGATTGATGAAAAAGAAAAATATCTTGAAAAGTTAGAAGGTGAAATTGTTGGTCTTAGAAAAGAGATTGAGAAAACAAAGGCTATTAATCTTAAGTTTGTCAAAGGATCTGAAACTCTAGATGAGATCATCAATGTACAGCGTTCTCCACTAAACAAGACAGGTCTGGGGTATAATGGAGAAACTTCTCAAGCATCCACCTCAAAGGGTTATCTTGATGCAGCAAGAAGGAATGAGCAAAATCACAATGGAGATCACCAGGTAAAGCAGGGACCAATTACAAACAAAGACTATCAGGTAAACCAGGGGCAATCCATCTTAAGGATGAACAAAAGCTACAACCAGCCACAGGTAAAATCCTCTCAATTTGCTTCAAGAATGAATGACAATAGAAATTACAATCGTTTGGCCGGAAGATTTGATAACCGCAGAAGTTTCTTCAATGGACAATGCTTCTCTTGCCATAACTTTGGTCACAAAGCAGCTCAATGTGTTGCATATAAAACGATCATGACTAGAGAAGCTCAAAAACAAAGAAGTATGACCGGGATTACAAAAAGGACCTATAACAACTTTTCGGTTCTTGAAAATGAAGTTGAATGTTCTATTTGCAATAACTTTGGTCATGAAGACTCTGAATGCAGGAGCAGGTTTCAGTAGACAAAGGAACAAGCCTCAAGCACCAAAACATGGAGAATAAAGGAACCACAAACAGAAAGATGTGGGATAGCATTTTATGTAGAGGGACAGGAAAATCTATGGTACATTGACAGTGGATGTTTGAAGCATATGACAGGTGATAAAGAAAAACTTGAATCATATTCTGCTTTAGAAAAGGGAAAGAAAGTTTCTTTTGGAAATGATACTCCTGCAGCTATAAAAGGAAAAGGCACTGCTCAGTTAAAAGAAAAGGTCAAAGCTGGAAATGTTTTGTATGTTGATGGATTGAAGCATAATCTTCTGAGTGTCAGCCAGATGTGTGATCAAGGAACCGAGGTGATATTTAGATCAAATGGATGTCTTGTTCGTGATCTTGATACAGGTAAAACGGTGATCAAAGGTAAAAGAACTCCAAATAATCTATACATATTTGAAGAAGGACAACAACAATGCTATCTAAGCAAGGATGATGAACACTGGTTATGGCATCGGAGGTTGGGGCATCTAAGCTTTTCACAAATAAGGAAAGCATGCAAATATCAGGCAGTTCACGGTCTTCCAGATATCAAAATTCCAGACAACACCATATGCAAATCATGTCAGTTTGGAAAGCAAACCAGAACTAACTTTCCAGAGAAGGAAGGATCAGCTAGCATGCCTCTTGAGCTTGTACATACAGATGTATGTGGACCATTCAGGAAAAGGACACCTCGAGGAGAAGAATACTTGATATTATTCATTGACGATTTCTCCAGGTTTGTCTGGTTAGGACTTATGAAGCACAAAGATGAAGCATTCGAAAAATTCAAATCCTTTAAAGCCTTGGTTGAAAATGAATCAGGATACAAAATTAAGTGCCTTAGATCCGACAGAGGTGGGGAGTTTACCTCAAATGAATTTTTCGATTTCTGTGAAGAACATAGGATAAGAAGAGAATTCTCTACAGCTAGAACTCCTCAGCAAAATGGAGTAGTGGAAAGAATGAACAGAACAGTCCAACAAATGGCTCGTGCTATGCTTGATGAGTCTGGAACTCCCGCAACTTTCTGGGGTGAAGCTGCATATGCTGCGGTTGTTATTCTCAACAAAACAAATGTCCGGGTGAACAGCACTCAAACTCCTCATGAGCTCTGGTATGGTGAGACTCCTTCGGTAAAGCACTTCAAAATCTTTGGGAGCAAATGCTATATTAAGAATACTGATGAGAAACTTGGCAAACTTGAACCTAGAGCAGATGAAGGCATTCTTCTTGGTTATTCTCCACACAGCAAAGCATACAAGTGCTACAATAAAACACTTGGAAGAATTGTTGACAGCATTGATGTAGTGGTTGATGAGAAGGGATACATTCCTAGGCAAGTAAATCATGAAGATATCGAAGAAGATGAAGACTACCCTCAAAGACAGAATGATGAAGAAGAAGAACCTCAAGAAGAACCAGAGGAGCAGATAAGGATAGAAGAGAAGACTCCATCCAGATATGTTCAGAAGAATCATCCAGAATCTCAGATTTTGGGGCAGAAAGAAGCAGGTGTACAAACAAGAAGAACAATTGCAGAAGCTTCAAGCTATTTGGCATTATTCTCTTCCACTGAACCACAAAATGTGAAAGAGGCATGCAAAGATGAATGTTGGGTCAAAGAAATGGATGAAGAACTTGGGCAGATCGAAAAGAACAACACTTGGGAGTTGGTTCCTAGACCAAAGGATAAGAATGTTATAGGGACAAAATGGGTGTTCAAAAATAAATTGAATGAAAATGGAGAAGTAATTAGAAACAAGGCCAGACTTGTTTGTAAAGGGTATGCGCAGCAAGAAGGTATAGATTTTGAAGAAACTTTTGCTCCTGTTGCAAGACTTGAGGCCATCCGAATGTTCCTTGCTCTCTCAAGCTTTCAAAACTTCAAGGTATTTCAAATGGACGTGAAGTCAGCCTTTCTGAATGGAGACTTGGAAGAAGAAGTATACATTGAGCAGCCAGATGGTTTCATTCTTGGAAATGATCCAAATCTTGTATGCAGATTGAAAAAGGCTCTCTATGGTCTCAAACAAGCTCCAAGGGCTTGGTACTATCGTTTGGACAAATATCTTCATCAACAAGGTTTTTCAAAAGGATCAGCAGATAGCAATCTTTATATAAAAGTTGAAAACGACAAATTGCTAATACTTGTTGTGTATGTAGATGACATTATTTTTGGCAGCAATGAAGAAGCTATGAGTCAAAGCTTTGCCTTAGTAATGCAGAAAGAATTCGAAATGTCCTTGCTGGGAGAACTAACATATTTTCTTGGTTTGCAAATCCAACAAAAAGAAGGAGGGATCTTTTTGTCTCAAACCAAGTATCTCAAGCAAATTTTGAAGAAATATGGCATGGAAGATGCAAAACCAGTATGTACACCCATGGTCACAGGATGTAGCCTCAGTGCAAATGATGAATCAGCAGCAGTGCATCAACCAACCTACAAATCTATGATTGGAAGTCTACTTTATTTGACAGGTACCCGACCAGACATCATGCATGCAGTGGGAATAGTTGGAAGATTTCAAGCAAATCCAAAGGAAACTCATCTTCAGGCAGTGAAGAGAATCTTTAAATATCTTCAAGGGACTCAAAATTATGGCTTATGGTATCCTAGAGATACAGATCTCACACTTCATGCTTATACAGATGCAGATTGGGCAGGAAGCGTGGATGACAGGAAGAGCACAAGTGGTGGTGCGTTCTTTATGGGTTCCAGATTAGTATCTTGGTTCAGCAAGAAACAGAGTTCGATTGCCTTGTCTACAGCTGAAGCAGAATATGTTGCTGCTGCATCTTGCTGCACTCAACTCCTTTGGATGATGCAGACCTTGCAGGATTTTCAAATCACTTGTACACCACCTATCTCCATCTTATGTGATAACACAAGTGCAATCAACATTTCAAAGAACCCAGTCATGCATTCAAAGACCAAGCACATACCGATCAAGTATCATTTTCTCCGGGAACAAGTACTTGAACAAAAGGTCAAGTTGGAGTATGTTCCTTCTAAGGAACAAGTTGCTGATATACTCACCAAACCATTGCCCAGGGAGACCTTTGAATACCTCAGGCAAAAGCTGGGGGTTGTTGATGCATCATCATGTTGTTGACTCTCTTCTGATTGATGGTTGTACGCAAGGTTCATTTGGGGTATATGCGTACATTTGCTGGGTTGCGGATTGGTTGAAGATCGAATGGCATAGGTTCAGGGGGAGCATATAATGCATTGTTGGCATTATGGAGGAAGTACATCATGGATGCTGGTCTGAATATTGTTGCAATATGTCTCTATCTCTTTCATGGTCATTTATAGTGTTTGGTGGATTATGGTTCTTCTTTGCAGATCTGGTCTATAGTCAGGGGGAGCATGTTCTTAGGGGGAGCATAAACCTTTGCCCTTGATGTCAAAGGGGGAGAATGATGTTGAGGATCTTGAGGTTGCCATCAAGTCCAAAGGGGGAGATTGTTGGCATTATGTTTCTGGTATGGCTCTATGATTCATGTGTTGTACTTGATGGCAACTCATACAGGTGGCAATGCTCTGATCAGGCTCTCAAAATGTTGGAATTTAAGAGGTACGCAGGAGAATAGTTCCAAAGGTGCGTACCCGCAGGTACGCCGGCCAGGAAGTGCGTTCATACCCGCAGGTTACCCGTTCATGAGGTGCGTACCCCCAGTTCACTCACTTCAAGGCAGAGAAGCGCACTCACGTGGGGTTTCTTATGTTTGGCCCGTGGTATTTAGCCCGCCGTTCTTGATTCTATTGTTTTGGCCCATGGTATAGGATCTATTTTAGCCCCGGTTTGGATCCCTTGTATTGGTTATTGATGGTTTTGTCCCATGGTGTGAATAAGGGCTTAACTATAAATAGGGAAGGAGATCACTTGGCTAAAGTATCTTTTTGCAAATTGAATATCTTAAGATCTGAAATATTGGTATATCGGTTTAAAAGCTTGATCTATATAAAAGTGAAGTTGAAGGTGAATCTATGAAGGGTGATCTCTCGAGCGCATGATCAGATCTGGGCACCTGACTATCTGTGGCACACTGGGGGACTCCCAATTCGGCCCTAACCAGAGGTACGCAGGTGATTAACAGTGCAAGTGCGTGGGTACACACAGCAGAAGAAGGCGCACTGTGTGGGTACGCAGAGCAGAAGAAAGCGCAGTGCATGGGTACGCAGCGCGTCAGAGGTTCAGGTGCGTAGGCACAGTGAAAGTACGTGGTGCTTCAAAAGCCGCAGGTGCGTAGGTATGCAGCGCGATAGCATCTATGGGTGCGTGGCTACAGTAGCAGTACGCGGCACGATAGCATCTGTGGGTGCGTGCCTATAGTAACAGTACGCGGCGTGATTGAAGAAACAGTGCGTGGGTACGCGGTGCAGCAGAAGGCTCTCTGCGGGTATACGCAGGGGAGCAGAAGGTGAAGTGCGGAGCCACGTAGGCCAGATCAAGAAAAACTGCGGATCTATCTTAAGACCTTTTGTTGGCTGAATTTTTCTGTTGATACGGTGTTCTAGGTTTAGTTTACTGTTACTGTTGATCTGGTTACTGCAGTTGATTAGGTGATTTACTTGTACTTGATGATCTCTTGATGTTTATGGATCCAGTTTGAAAATTTATGAAAAGTGGTCCTTGAAAGAAAAGAAGTAGGGGGTTGTAGCTCCCTTCTAGGAGAGACTGGAAAACGAGAGAGAGTTGTAGCTCTCTGCAGGTTGCAGCCTGCGTACTGGTAAAGGACTGCACCAGTACAAAACCATTGTAAAAGGAGTTTCTAATTTGAAAGAAGATAGAGACATATTGCAGCAGGTGGTTTTCACCCACATTGGGTTTCCACCTTACATCTGGTGTTCTTTGGTGTGACTATCTGTTTTCTTTGTTCATGCTCATTATTTTATGGTACTGACATGCAAAAATAATTCAAAGTATAAATAAGGAAGATTTATTAAAAGAACTTGATAATACTGATTCACCCCCCCTCTCAGTATTATTTCCAACAATTGGTATCAGAGCAGGTCCTTCAGAGAAGCTTGATCGCTTGAAGGAAGATCATTCATCATGAGCAACTACGAGAGGGAAGCATCAATCAGGCCACCAATCTTTGATGGGACAAACTTCAATTATTGGAAGGTAAGAGTTACTGCCTATTTTCAATCTCTTGGTACAGAAGTTTGGGATATCATAGATACAGGCTACACTTTTCCTTCAGCTACTCCTACAGATTTGGCCGAGAAGAAGAAATATGAAACAAATGCTAAAGCAGTCAATACTCTGCTAGGATGCTTATCTCAAACAGAATTCGTAAAGGTTATGCAATATAAATCTGCAAAGGAAATATGGGACAAGATTGTCTTGAGCTACAAAGGAGATGAACAGGTAAAGCTTGCTAAACTTCAAACCCTCAGGATTCAGTATGAGAATCTCAGAATGTATAATGATGAAAGTGTGGCTAACTATTTTCTTCGGGTAGACGAGATTGTTAATTGCATGAAAAACTTGGGTGAAGAAATAAAAGAGGCTATTGTGGTTGAAAAAGTTTTAAGATCATTGTCCCCCAAGTTTGAATCTAAAGTGTCTGCAATAGAAGAAAAGGAAAATCTACGAATTCTTACTATGTCTAAGCTACACGGAATTCTAACTGCTTATGAAATGAGAAAGGGAGGTCCATCAGACAGGAGAGAAGCTGCTTTCAAGGCTTCAGGCAAAGGAGACTACTATGAAGCAAGTCACGTGCCAGAAGAAGAAGAAGAATCAAATTTTGTCAGAAATCTTCAACGGGGTACTGGAAGGTTCAGAGGTAAGTTACCTTTTAAATGTTTTGCTTGTGAAAGAGTAGGTCATTATGCTGTGAAATGTCCTCATAAGGATAAGATTGACAAAGGAGAGGAACCTGTTAGATGGAGCAAGAAACAGAATGCAAATAAGAAAAGCTACTACACTCATGAAGATAGTGATGGTCTATCAAATAGTGATGAAGATGAACGAGGTAATGACTATAAACTTTTAATGGAATTTGAAGATGATGATTACATGGATGCTATAGATGTGGATAGCTTTCATGAAGAAATTTCTAGACTCAAGACATGTATAGAAGAAAAGAATATGATCATTGATACTCTACAATTTCAGATTGATGAAAAAGAAAAATATCTTGAAAAGTTAGAAGGTGAAATTGTTGGTCTTAGAAAAGAGATTGAGAAATCAAAGGCTATTAATCTTAAGTTTGTCAAAGGATCTGAAACTCTGGATGAGATCATCAATGTACAACGTTCTCCACTAAACAAGACAGGTCTGGGGTATAATGGAGAAACTTCTCAAGCATCCACCTCAAAGAGTTATCTTGATGCAGCAAGAAGGAATGAGCAAAAGCACAATGGAGATCACCAGGTAAAGCAGGGACCAATTACAAACAAAGACTATTAGGTAAACTAGGGGCAATCCGTCTTAAGGATGAACAAAAGCTACAACCAGCCACAAGTAAAATCCTCTCAATTTGCTTCAAGAATGAATGACAATAGAAATTACAATCGTTTGGCCGGAAGATTTGATAACCACAGAAGTTTCTTCAATGGACAATGCTTCTCTTGCCATAACTTTGGTCACAAAGCAGCTCAATGTGTTGCATATAAAACGATCATGACTAGAGAAGCTCAAAAACAAAGAAGTATGACCGGGATTACAAAAAGGACCTATAACAACTTTTCGGTTCTTGAAAATGAAGTTGAATGTTCTATTTGCAATAACTTTGGTCATGAAGACTCTGAATGCAGGAGCAGGTTTCAGCAAACAAAGGAACAAGCCTCAAGCACCAAAACATAGAGAATAAAGGAACCACAAACAGAAAGATGTGGGATAGCATTTTATGCAGAGGGACAGGAAAATCTATGGTACATTGATAGTGGATGTTCGAAGCATATGACAGGTGATAAAGAAAAACTTGAATCATATTCTGCTTTAGAAAAGGGAAAGAAAGCTTCTTTTGGAAATGATACTCCTGCAGCTATAAAAGGAAAAGGCACTGCTCAGTTAAAAGAAAAGGTCAAAGCTGGAAATGTTTTGTATGTTGATGGATTGAAGCATAATCTTCTGAGTGTCAGCCAGATGTGTGATCAAGGAACCGAGGTGATATTTAGATCAAATGGATGTCTTGTTCGTGATCTTGATACAGGTAAAACGGTGATCAAAGGTAAAAGAACTCCAAATAATCTATACATATTTGAAGAAGGACAACAACAATGCTATCTAAGCAAGGATGATGAACACTGGTTATGGCATCGGAGGTTGGGGCATCTAAGCTTTTCACAAATAATGAAAGCATGCAAATATCAGGCAGTTCGTGGTCTTCCAGATATCAAAATTCCAGACAACACCATATGCAAATCATGTCAGTTTGGAAAGCAAACCAGAACTAACTTTCCAGAGAAGGAAGGATCAGCTAGCATGCCTCTTGAGCTTGTACATACAGATGTATGTGGACCATTCGGGAAAAGGACACCTCGAGGAGAAGAATACTTGATATTATTCATTGACGATTTCTCCAGGTGTGTCTGGTTAGGACTTATGAAGCACAAAGATGAAGCATTCGAAAAATTCAAATCCTTTAAAGCCTTGGTTGAAAATGAATCAGGATACAAAATTAAGCGCCTCAGATCCGACAGAGGTGGGGAGTTTACCTCAAATGAATTTTTCGATTTCTGTGAAGAACATGGGATAAGAAGAGAATTCTCTACAGCTAGAACTCCTCAGCAAAATGGAGTAGTGGAAAGAATGAACAAAACAGTCCAACAAATGGCTCGTGCTATGCTTGATGAGTCTGGAACTCCCGCAACTTTCTGGGGTGAAGCTGCATATGCTGCGGTTGTTATTCTCAAATCAAAATTAATCTAGAAGAGCATTGAAACACTAACTAGGAAAGAAGGAAATTGGAAAAGCCATACAACATGTGAAGAATTTGAATGACAAACAACATATGTGAGCTCACAACAATAAAACTATCTCAAATTATATTACAAGAATCAAGTACAAATCATGGAAGCATAACAATAAAAGATGAAAAACTAAGAATTCCTTTCCATTATTCATTATTATCAAAATGAAGAGAGAGCACTCTCTTATATACATGAGGAAGATAACCATCCAATATTCTCTCAAGCACTCTCAACTAATTTCCCATTATTACAAGATATGATCCCTTTGAATCCTCCACAAATCTCTCAAGCATTTTCAACTACTTTCCCATTATTACAAAACATGATCCCTTTGAATCCTACACAAATCTCTCACATATCTTGGATAAGATATGCTAACCAAATCCTCCATGATTTTCTCCTTACGAATAGGCTTGCATAATTATCTCCTTAATATGGTGGAGGAGATATGGATAAGGTATGCCAACCAAATCCTCCATGATTTTCTCCTTAGGAATAGGCTTGCATAATTATCTCCTTAATATGGTGGAGGAGATATTTGAGAAGTCTCTTGGAATTAATTCTTCACATATTTCCTACACATCACAAAACTCACATATTCTTGAGATATATATAAAAATATGTATATTTTCTAATATTTAATCATAAATTCACTTGTAATACAAAAATGAATAAAGTGGAAAATAAGAAGGTGATACCCAAATGTATTTATGAAAATGATGTTGGCATTATGTTTCTGGTATGGCTCTATGATTCATGTGTTGTACTTGATGGCAACTCATGCAGGTGGAAATGCTCTGATCAGGCTCTCAAAATGTTGGAATTTAAGAGGTACGCAGGAGAATAGTTCAAAGGGTGCGTACCCGCAGGTACGCCGGCCAGGAAGTGCGTTCATACCTGCAGGTTACCCGTTCATGAGGTGCGTACCCCCAGTTCACTCACTTCAAGGCAGAGAAGCGCGCTCACGTGGGGTTTCTTATGTTTTGCCCGTGGTATTTAGCCCATCGTTCTTGATTCTATGGTTTTGGCCCGTGGTATAGGATCTATTTTAGCCCCGGTTTGGATCCCTTGTATTGGTTATTGATGGTTTTGTCCCATGGTGTGAATAAGGGCTTAACTATAAATAAGGAAGGAGATCACTTGGCTAAAGTATCTTTTTGCAAATTGAATATCTTAAGATCTGAAATATTGGTTTATCGGTTTAAAAGCTTGATCTATATAAAAGTGAAGTTGAAGGTGAATCTATGAAGGGTGATCTCTCGGGCGCATGATCAGATCTGGGCACCTGACTATCTGTGGCACACTGGGGGACTCCCAATTCGGCCCTAACCAGAGGTACGCAGGTGATTAACAGTGCAAGTGTGTGGGTACGCACAACAGAAGAAGGCGCACTGCGTGGGTACGCAGAGCAGAAGAAGGCGCAGTGCGTGGGTACGCAACGCGTCAGAGGTTTAGGTGTGTAGGCACAGTGAAAGTACGCGGCGCTTCAGAAGCCGCAGGTGCGTAGGTACGCAGCGCGATAGCATCTATGGGTGCGTGCCTACAGTAACAGTATGCGGCGTGATTGAAGAAATAGTGCGTGGGTACGCAGTGCAGCAGAAGGCTCTCTGCGGGTATACGCAGGGGAGCAGAAGGTGAAGTGCGGAGCCACGCAGGCCAGATCAAGAAAAACTGCGGATCTGTCTTAAGACCTTTTGTTGGCTGAATTTTTCTGTTGATAAGGTGTTCTGTGTTTAGTTTACTGTTACTGTTGATCTGGTTACTGCAGTTGACTAGGTGATTTACTTGTACTTGATGATCTCTTGATGTTTATGGATCCAGTTTGAAAATTTATGAAAAGTGGTCCTTGAAAGAAAAGAATTAGGGGGTTGTAGCTCCCTTCCAGGAGAGACTGGAAAATGAGAGAGAGTTGTAGCTCTCTGCAGGTTGCAGCCTGCGTACTGGTAAAGGACTGCACCAGTACAAAACCATTGTAAAAGGAGTTTCTAATTTGAAAGAAGATAGAGACATATTGCAGCAGGTGGTTTTCACCCACATTGGGTTTCCACCTTACATCTGGTGTTCTTTGGTGTGACTATCTGTTTTCTTTATTCATGCTCATTATTTTATGGTACTAACATGCAAAAATAATTCAAAGTATAAATAAGGAAGATTTATTAAAAGAACTTGATAATACTGATTCACCCCCCCTCTCAGTATTATTTCCAACAAATGATATGATAAAAGGTTAATGGGATGATGAAATATAAGGAATAGTGAAGAAAAAGGTGGATGAAAATATGAAATTTCTGAGTCCCAACTTCCTCCCCAACTGAACTTGTTGCATGTCCTCATGCAACCATGCATGGGTCTCTTTAAGAACATTTGGCATCTTGAACTTTGGCTTTACATGATGATGTCTTTTAATAATGAATGTTTCCAGGATATGTGAAAGACATGAGTAACAACTTACATTTTCTTATGGTTGGTTCTTGTGTGACAACCATGAATAAAAAGAATGTTGGTTCTTGTGTTAACAACATTCATTTCGTTTTCTGTTCTCTTTTCTTCAATAATAATGTAAACACTCACTGGAAATCATAATGTGCATAAGAAAGCCCTTTTGTAATATTAATGAAGCATGCCAATATTGCGTATGAAGCAAAGTGCAACAAAGTATCATTGGAAAATAAATGTTGGTGAATGGTAAATGAGAAAAATGGAGTGATAATGGTGAAGAAATGGAATCATGGTAGTGAATATGTAGTGAATATAGTTCTTCCTCCCCCAACTGAATTTGTTGCATGTCCTCATGCAACTTGACATGGCTCATGAAATGAAATGTAGCATGGTGAGGGAATTTTCCAAAATATTCAAGTTAGCATATAAGGAATTGCATGATTAAAGATTAGAAAACAACATACCTCTACTTACCCAAGAATGATGAACTGTGCAATAGGAATGTAGCTATTGCTGCTGCTGGATCAGGAAAATGTGACTGATGTTGTTGTACTGGATCTTGTGAAATGAAGGAATCTGAACTACTAATGCTGAATCATGGAAAAGATAAATGCTGAAAGTGGAACTATGGTACTCTCATAGATCAGAATTCATGTTGTTGTAACTGCTGAGGGGGTCGTGAAAAAGTGTATAGTCTTCACCTGCTACTAAAATTCTTGGTACAATTCTAATCATGCGAAAGAATGTGTTTATGTCGAGCATGAAAAGAAATCATTGGATTACTGGCCATTGATGCATGTCGTTAACCAATGCGAGGCAACTCACCATTGATGTCAATGAGTGCCAAGGTACCTGGGTACATCTTGCGAAATGCGAATAGAGGGGTTGACGTCGAGCCATTTGCAAGATCTGATGATCAAGGGACATTGATGTATTCCCATGATTGTTAGCGAGAGAACTTTCCATTGAGGCATGCAAGTCTCAAGGTACCCAAAATGAACTCTAGTCTATTTCCCAGATAAGGTGTTGATGTCGATGGGGCAAGACTTGTTGAAAGGTGGGCCTTAAGGAATCCCACATCAGTCAACGCGAGTTTATACAAAAAGATTTGGTAGGACTATAAATGGAAAGAACTCACGGACAAGCAGTGTGGATCAACATGGCGAGGAAAGCAAGGCAATGTAATCATGGAAAGGGAATGAGTTTTATTCAAAAGGAAAATTAGAAGGCAAAAATAAACTGAAAAGCATAAAGGAATGTATGCGATTCAGAAAAATAGGCGTGCATGAAGTCGTGAAAGATAAGGTAATGGAACATTGCTGCAACATAAGGATGGTCTAGGCGTGAGTAGTCATGACGCAAAAGGATTTTTGTGTAGTGGAAAATGTCATGATATGTGCAGTGAAGAATTAGTTCCTTCAAGCGTCCAATGATGCATATTTCATTGTGATTTCGAAAAATCACTTTTGCATTAGATTGTCTTCACTCTGAAAAACTTAGCACCATTCCTGCATAAAAATTGTCACCTTTGTGTGCCATCTCCATTGATCATTCCTGTATGAAGTGACTCAAAAACAAATTAGCTCATTTTCAAGAATTTATGAAATGTCCATTTTTTTTAATTATTTTTTTAAGTTACACTAATTGTGGATGAAAAGGGTGTCGCATTGTAATGTTGAGCTTTCTGCATAAGCTTCTCATTGACCTACACATAACACCAATCTCATTTCACTTGTTAGTATATGCATCCTAACTTTTGCCCACAAATTCAAAAAAAAAAAAATCCAACATACTTTTATTTCCCCCCAACTAGAAATATTGCATGTCCCCATGCAATGTACTCATTGGTTGTGCAATACTTTTTCAAAATGTTTTTATTGGTTTGCAGGAAAATTGATTTAAAACATTTGAAAAGGCTTTTGTATTTGTTAGGGAAAAAGTAGTTAGTTTATGAATGAATGAGGGCAATTTTATTGTATGATTATTTTTTTATTTTTATTTATTTATTTATTTTAGTATTTTTTTTTTTTAAATCCTCTCACAAAGCCTTATAATTAAACAGGAAATCGAAAATGCATCATACGGGCAAAAAGTTTCAGAGGCAGACCTTATGCCGCAAAACCTTCAAGGATAAAAAGAGTTTGAAGATATCGATAACCAAGCATGCAGGTAGCTTGATTCCAAGAAACTTAACATATGATAGAGTAGCACGTAACTGGCATTACTCAACTACTTCCTCGATATTTATAGTGCACAAAATTCCTACAAAAACAACATGTTGAATGCACTAGACTGAAAGCTAGGGTAATAAAAGTTCAAGGATAACAGCATATCCTTCGCATTCAGCAGTTAAGATTTACTTTGGACCAATATCCTTCAGGGCACAAATATGCTCTTTGCCCATTGCAGACATCACAGTGACAACGAGATCTTTCCCCTCTCAAAAGCCATCTTTGATCTGGGTAAGTAGTTGATCATCAGAAGGAAGCCTGAGATCAACCTTGGTGTTTCCATTGTCAGAAAACCATGCTCAGATATGTCAATCAATTGAAAATAAGTGTGAGTAACATGTGGGACATCACAGTTGTGTGAAGATGGGACAATATCTTCGAGTTTTTTCCCATTAAAAAAAATATCAATTGCAACAAAATGGCACTTAGCATGCCCATGTTTTCCGGTTTTTGAAGTGGATACTTCAACCACTTTGCAGGGTTTGGCCTTAATGACGATGTACCCATTTTTATGAATGGTACCCACCTACTGGGGAAAGGATTTGGAAGCCCCCGCATCGGCGTGGGAATCGAACACACAATCAGTCCTCCCCCAGAGGGATCCGTCCAAGTATGGATCTATGTTCCATGAATGTGTCTTCCCCGCTGGTACTTCTGCCATCTGAGGAGGAGGGAGATTGCTTGAACCCACAGAAATTGCAGGCCAGACAGAGAAATTGCAATTGTTCACAACAGTCAGTTTCTTGGACAAAAAAAGCCAGATTTTCGATGATTTTGGAGGATTTTGTGCTCAGATTTTCGATGATTTTGGTAATTGATAGGAGGCAGTTACTACTCTATCGTACCGCATGAAACACATAATTATTCCACTCGTGTAGATAGTTGTCTTCATAAATTTTAAAATGGAAGTGATGGAACTCCCAGCGCAGACAACATTTCTTGCAGGTGATGGAGTTTCGATGTCAAATGCCAAAATCAGAATGATCGAAGAAGACCAAAAGTTGGATGCGGCCACAAACAATTGGTTATTGTGAATTGCATTTGTGTTTTGTTTTGTTTTACAAAATTCTTTTCAAATTTTTTTATTTTTTATTTTTATAATTGAGATGTGGGTGAATGTTTTATTATTATTATTTTGTTTTTTTTTCAATGAAAAACTAAAATTTAGAAAGAAACTAAACCTTGTCTAGACTTAATTTTTTTAACAAATGGACACAATGATTTGCATATTGAAAGATGTTTTTGATGAAGCATATTGCAAAACATTTATTTATTCTTGAAATTAGTCGTCTAAATCATTCCTATTTTCTGATCCTCGCGATCGCACTAAGCGCAGAGGAGAGCATACTTATTCTAGGTAAAAGTAAAACTGAAAATGAAAGCAAACACTGAAAATGAAAGCCTAGCTACTCTATACTAATTAGAATTTACAAATTAGTTATGTGTAGTTAAACTTCCAATGAAGCCACTCAAGTAGCAGTAACAGCAATAGATTCAGTAGTAATTTTTCAAATGAAAAATGAAAATATTCGAGAGTGAATGAGTCTAGTTGTTGTATCTGCAAATCAACTAAAAAAAAAAAAGATGAATCTAATCTAGTAATTACCTGGAACCATTGTTCGCTAAAGCTTTGATAGGCATAGTTTCTCTCACCTAGATCATGTTGTAACTCCTCTTCTTCTTCTCCGATCTGTTGTTCTTCTTCCTCGAATTCCTGTTCGAATGATTGTTCGCCATCAGATACGCAGGATTCTTCAGATGTTGAATCTTCGTTTATTTCTTGGGGAGTAGTTGAACCTTTAATTCTTGTCAAGATCTCCTTTTCCAAGGAAGAGGAGATTCTGACTTCTGCAAGGATCTGAGTGAGTAGTTCCAAGCTGAAACTCATTGTTAAACCATGTTAAAAAAGGAATTCTTACATACTAAAAACAGAGTGCTAATAATTGTCTGAGATTTTAATCCTTTTACAAGGTTTTAGTTCACAAAAACTCTTCCAAATCAGCACACTAAAAATTGAATTAAAAACAAAAGGGCCACAGAAATAATCTTGAATTCAATACTCAATTAAACCCTCTTACAAGGACTGCTCATTAATTTAGTAATTGAATTCTTCAATTATAACCATGAACCATGAATTCATCAAACACTCTTCACAGTTGCGAAAATCAAATACACTTGCAGAAATTGAAATTCACACTTGCATGAAAAATCAAACTAAACTTCAATACATCATGCCTCCCTGGCAACGGCGCCAAAATGTTGGGTGAAAATATTATGATTTAATTCTGTTGTAGTATTTGCCCAACTATTTAATTTGTCAATCCGAGGTTCATAGACTTACGAGGCACATGCACTATATATGCAGGACTGAAGTGGAACTAATATAATCTAATCTAAATTACTGAAATCAAATTAATCTAGAAGAGCATTGAAACACTAACTAGGAAAGCAGGAAATTGGAAAAGCCATACAGCATGTGAAGAATTTGAATGACAAACAACATATGTGAGCTCACAACAATAAAACTATCTCAAATTATATTACAAGAATCAAGTTACAAATCATGGAAGCATAATAATAAAAGATGAAAAACTAAGAATTCCTTTCCATTATTCATTATTATCAAAATGAAGAGAGAGCACTCTCTTATATACATGAGGAAGATAACCATCCAATATTCTCTCAAGCACTCTCAACTAATTTCCCATTATTACAAGATATGATCCCTTTGAATCCTCCACAAATCTCTCAAGCATTTTCAACTAATTTCCCATTATTACAAAATATGATCCCTTTGAATCCTACACAAATCTCTCACATATCTTGGATAAGATATGCTAACCAAATCCTCCATGATTTTCTCCTTAGGAATAGGCTTGCATAATTATCTCCTTAATATGGTGGAGGAGATATGGATAAGATATGCCAACCAAATCCTCCATGATTTTCTCCTTAGGAATAGGCTTGCATAATTATCTCCTTAATATGGTGGAGATATTTGAGAAGTCTCTTGGAATTAATTCTTCACATATTTCCTACACATCACAAAACTCACATATTCTTGAGATATATATAAAAATATGTATATTTTCTAATATTTAATCATAAATTCACTTGTAATACAAAAATGAATAAACTGGAAAATAAGAAGGTGAAACCCAAATGTATTTATGAAAATGATATGATAAAAGGTTAATGGGATGATGAAATGTATGGGTCTATTTAAGAAACTTTGGCATCTTGAACTTTGGCTTTACATGATGATGTCTTTTAATAATGAATGTTTCCAGGATATGTGAAAGACATGAGTAACAACTTACATTTTCTTATGGTTGGTTCTTGTGTGACAACCATGAATACAAAGAATGTTGGTTCTTGTGTTAACAACATTCATTTCATTTTCTGTTCTCTTTTCTTCAATAATAATGCAAACACTCACTGGAAATCATAATGTGCATAAGAAAGCCCTTTTGTAATATTAATGAAGCATGCCAATATTGCGTATGAAGCAAAGTGCAACAAAGTATCATTGGAAAATAAATGTTGGTGAATGGTAAATGAGAAAAATGGAGTGATAGTGGTGAAGAAATGGAATGATGGTAGTGAATATGTAGTGAATATAGTTCTTCCCAAAATGTTGGGTGAAAATATTATCGTTTAATTCTACTGTAGTATTTTCCCAACTATTCAATTTGTCAATCCGAGGTTCGTAGACTTACGAGACACATGCACTATATATGCAAGACTGAAGTGGAACTAATCTAATCTAATCTAAATTACTGAAATCAAATTAATCTAGAAGAGCATTGAAACACTAACTAGGAAAGCAGGAAATTGGAAAAGCCATACAACATGTGAAGAATTTGAATGACAAACAACATATGTGAGCTCACAACAATAAAACTATCTCAAATTATATTACAAGAATCAAGTTACAAATCATGGAAGCATAACAATAAAAGATGAAAAACTAAGAATTCCTTTCCATTATTCATTATTATCAAAATGAAGAGAGAGCACTCTCTTATATACATGAGGAAGATAACCATCCAATATTCTCTCAAGCACTCTCAACTAATTTCCCATTATTACAAGATATGATCCCTTTGAATCCCAAAATGTTGGGTGAAAATATTATCGTTTAATTATGTTGTAGTATTTGCCCAACTATTTAATTTGTCAACCCGAGGTTCGTAGACTTACAAGACACATGCACTATATATACAAGACTAAAGTGGAACTAATCTAATCTAAATTACTAAAATCAAATTAATCTAGGAAGGCATTGAAACATTAACTATGAAAGCAAGAAATTGCATAAATGAAAAGCAATACAACATGTGAAGAATTGAATGACAAACAACATATGTGAGCTCACAACAATAAAACTATCTCAAATTATATTACAAGAATCAAATTACAAATCATGAAAGCATAACAATAAAAGATGAAAAACTAAGAATTCCTTTCCATTATTCATTATTATCAAAATGAAGAGAGAGCACTCTCTTATATACATGAGGAAGATAACCATCTCATAATTACATATCCAATACTCTCTCAAGCACTCTCAACTAATTTCCCATTATTACAAGATATGATCCTTTGAATCCTCCACAAATCTCTCAAGCATTTTCAACTACTTTCCCATTATTACAAAATATGATCCCTTTGAATCCTCCACAAATCTCTCACATATCTTGGATAAGATATGCTAACCAAATCCTCCATGATTTTCTCCTTAGGAATAGGCTTGCATAATTATCTCCTTAATATGGTGGAGGAGATATGGATAAGATATGCCAACCAAATCCTCCATGATTTTCTCCTTAGGAATAGGCTTGCATAATTATCTCCTTAATATGGTGGAGGAGATATTTGAGAACTCTCTTGGAATTAATTCTTCACATATTTCCTACACATCACAAAACTCACATATTCTTGAGATATATATAAAAATATGTATATTTTCTAATATTTAATCATAAATTCACTTGTAATACAAAAATGAATAAAGTGGAAAATAAGAAGGTGAACCCCAAATGTATTTATGAAAATGATATGATAAAAGGTTAATGGGATGATGAAATGTAAGGAATAGTGAAGAAAAAGGTGGATGAGAATATGACATTTCTGAGTTCCAACATCCTCCCCAACTGAACTTGTTGCATGTCCTCATGCAACCATGCATGGGTCTCTTTAAGAACATTTGGCATCTTGAACTTTGGCTTTACATGATGATGTCTTTTAATAATGAATGTTTCCAGGATATGTGAAAGACATGAGTAACAACTTACATTTTATTATGGTTGGTTCTTGTGTGACAACCATGAATACAAAGAATGTTGGTTCTTGTGTTAACAACATTCATTTCGTTTTCTGTTCTCTTTTCTTTAATAATAATGTAAACACTCACTGGAAATCATAATGTGCATAAGAAAGCCCTTTTGTAATATTAATGAAGCAGGCCAATATTGCGTATGAAGCAAATTGCAACAAAGTATCATTGGAAAATAAATGTTGGTGAATGGTAAATGAGAAGAAAATGGAGTGATAGTGGTGAAGAAATGGAATGATGGTAGTGAATATGTAGTGAATATAGTTCTCCCCCCCCGCCCGCCACAACTGAATTGGTTGCATGTCCTCATGCAACTTGAAATGGCTCATGAAAGGAAATGTAGCATGGTGAGCGAATTTTCCAAAATATTCAAGTTAGCATATAAGGAATTGCATGATTAAAGATTAGAAAACAACATACCTCTACTTACCCAAGAATGATGAACTATGCAATAGGAATGTAGCTGCTGCTGCTGCTGGATCAGGAAAATGTGACTGATGTTGTTGTAACTGGATCCTGGGAAATGAAGGAATCTAAACTGCTGATGCTGAATCATGGAAAAGATAAACGTTGAAATTGGAACTGTGGTACTCTCATAAATCAGAATTCATGCTGCTATAACTGCTGAGGGGGTCGTGAAAAAGTGTATAGTCTTCACCTGCTACTAAACTTCTTGGTACAATTCTAATCATGCGAAAGAATGTGTTGATGTCAACCATGAAAAGAAATCATTGGATTACCAGCCTTTGATGCATGTTGTTAACCAATGTGAGGCAACTCAACATTGATGTCAATGAGTGCCAAGGTACCCGAGTACATCTTGTGAATGTGAATAAAGGGTTTGACGTTGAGCCATTTGCAATATCTGACGATCAAGGGACATTGATGTATTCCCATGATTGTCAGCGAGAGAACTAGCCATTGAGGCATGCAAGTCTCAAGGTACCCAAAAGGAACTCTAGTCTATTTCCTAGATAAGGTGCTGATGTCGATAGGGCAAGACTTGTTGAAAGGTGGGCCTTAAGGAATCCCGCATCAGTCAACGCGAGTTTGTACAAAAAGATTTGGTAGGACTATAAATGGAAAGAACTCACGGACAAGCAGTATGGATCAGCATGGCGAGGAAAACAAGGCAATGTAACCATGGAAAGGGAATGAGTTTTATTCAAAAGGAAAACTAGAAGGCAAAAATAAACTGAAAAGGATAAAGGAACGTATGCGATTCAGAAAAATAGGCATGCATGAAGTCATGAAAGATAAGGTAATGGAAGATGGCTGCAACATAGGGATGGTCTAGGCATTTGGAAGGAAATAGGTGAGTAGTCATGACGCAAAAGGATTTTTGTGTAGTGGAAAATGTCATGATATGTGCAGTGAAGAATTAGTTCCTTCAAGCGTCCAATGATGTGATTTCGAAAAATCACTTTTGCATTAGATTGTCTTCACTCTGAAAAACTTAGCACCATTCCTGCATAAAAAATGTCACCTTCGTGTGCCATCTCCATCGATCATTCCTGTATGAAGGGACTCAAAAACAAATTAGCTCATTTTCAAGAATTTATGAAATGTCCATTTTTTAATTATTTTTTGAAGTTACACTAATTGTGTATGAAAAGGGTGTCGCATTGTAATGTTGAGCTTTCTACATAAGCTTCTCGTTGACCTACACATAACACCAATCTCATTTCACTTGTTAGTATATGCATCCTAACTCTTGCCCACAAAAATAAATGATAAATTCCAACATACTTTTATTTCCCCCCAACTAGAAATATTGCATGTCCCCATGCAATGTACTCATTGATTGTGCAATACTTTTTCAAAATGTTTTTATTGGTTTGCAGGAAAATTGATTTAAAACATTTGAAAAGGCTTTTGTATTTGTTAGGGAACAAGTAGTTAGTTTATGAATGAATGAGGGCAATTTTATTTTATTTTATTTTATTATTATTATTATTATTATTATTATTATATATATCTATATATATATATATATATATATATATATATATATATATATATATATATATATATATATATATATATATATATATATATATATATATATATATATCCTCTCGCAAAGCCTTATAATTAAACAGGAAAGCGAAAATGCATCATACGGGAAAAAAGTTTTAGAGGCAGACCTTATGCCGCAAAACCTTCAAGGATAAAAAGTGTTTGAAGATATCGATAACCAGGCATGCAGGTAGCTTGATTCCAAGAAACTTAACATATGATAGAGTAGCACGTAACCGGCATTACTCAACTGCTTCCTCGACATTTATAGTGCACAAAATGCCTACAAAAACAACATGTTGAATGCACTAGACTGAAAGCAAGGGTAATAAAAGTTCAAGGATAACAGCATATCCTTCACATTCGGCAGTTAAGATTTACTTTGGACCAATATCCTTCAGGGCACAAATATGCTCTTCGCCCATTGCAGACATCACAGTGACAATGAGATCTTTCCCCTCTCCAAAGCTGTCTTTGATCTGGGTAAGTAGTTGATCATCAGAAGGAAGCCTGAGATCAACCTTGGTGTTTCCATTGTCAGACAGCAGACTTACAAAACCGTCCTTAGATATTTCAATCAATTGAAAATCAGTGCGAGTAATATGTGGGACGTCACAGTTGTGTGAAGATGGGACAATATCTTCGAGTTTTTTCCCATTAAAAAAAATATCAATTGCAACAAAATGGCACTTAGCATGCCCACGTTTTCCGGTTTTTGAAGAGGATACTTCAACCACTTTGTAGGGTCTGGCCTTAATGACAATGTACCCATTTTTATGAATGGTACCCGCCTGCTAGGGGAAGGTTTTGGAAGCCCCCGCATTGGCGTGGGAATCGAACACACAATCAGTCCTCCCCCAGAGGGATCCGTCCAAGTATGGATCTACATTTCATGAATGTGTCTGCCCCACTGGTACTTCTGCCATCTGAAGAGGAGGGAGATTGCTTGAACCCACTGAAATTGTAGGCCAGACAGAGAAATTGTAAGTGTTCACCACAGTCAATTTCTTGGACAGAAAAAGCCATATTTTCGATGATTTTGGAGGATTTTGTGCCCAGATTTTCAATGATTTTCGATGATTTTGGTAATTGATAGGAGGCAGTTATTACTCTACTGCACCGCATGAAACACATAATTATTCCACTCGTGTAGATAGTTGTCTTTATAAATGTTAAAATGGAAGTGATGGAGCTCCCGGCGCAAACAACATTTCTTGCAGGTTATGGAGTTTCAATGCTGAATGCCAAAATCATAATGATCGAAGAAGACCAAAAATTGGATGCGGCCACAGACAATTGGTTATTGTGAATTGTGTTGCGTTTTGTTTTGCTTTACAAAATTCTTTTCATTTTTTTTTTCTTTATATTTGAGATGTGGGTGAATGTTTTATTATTATTATTATTATTTTGTTTTTTTTTTCAATGAAAAACTAAAATTTAGAAAGAGACTAAACTTTCTCTAGACTTAATTTTTTTAACAAATGGACACAATGATTTGCATATTGAAAGATGTTTTTGATGAAGCATATTGCAAAACATTTATTTATTCCTGAAATTAGTCATTTAAATCATTCCTATTTTCTGATCCTCGCAATCGCACTAAGCGCGAAGGAGAGCATACTTATTCTAGGTAAAAGCAAAACTGAAAATGAAAGCAAATGCTGAAAATGAAAGCCTAGCTACTCTATACTAATTAGAATTTACAAATTAGTTACGTGTAGTTAAACTTCCAATGAAGCCACTTACGTAGCAGTAACAGCGATAGATTCAGTAGCAATTTTTCAAATGAAAATTGAAAATATTCGAGAGTGAATGAGTCTAGTTGTTGTATCTGCAAATCAACTAAACTATGAAAAGATGAATCTAATCTAGTACTTACCTGGAACCATTGTTCGATAAAGCTTTGATAGGCACAGTTTCTCTCACTTATCATGTTGTAACTCCTCTTCTTCTTCTTCGATCTGTTGTTCTTCTTCCTCGATCTCCTGTTCGAATGATTGTTCGCCATCAGATACGCAAGATTCTTCAGATGTTGAATCTTCATTTATTTCTTGGGGAGTAGTTGAACCTTTAATTCTTGTCAAGATCTCCTTTTCCAGGGAAGAGGAGATTCTGACTTCTGCAAGGATCTGAGTGAGTAGTTCCAAGCTTAAACTCATTGTTAAACCATGTTAAAAAAGGAATTCTTACATACTAAAAAGAGAGTGCTAATAATTGTCTGAGCTTTTAATCCTTTTACAAGGTTTTAGTTCACAAAAATTCTTCCAAATCAACACACTAAATATTAAATTAAAAACAAAAGGACCATAGAAATAATCTTGAATTCAATACTCAATTAAACCCTCTTATAAGGATTGCTCATTAATTTAGTAATTGAATTCTTCAATTACAACCATGAACCATGAATTCATCAAAAACTCTTCACAGTTGCGAAAATCAAACACACTTGCAGAAATTGAAATTCACACTTGCATGAAAAATCAAACTAAACTTCAATCCATCGTGCCTCCCTGGCAACGGCGCCAAAATGTTGGGTGAAAATATTATCGCTTAATTCTATTGTAGTATTTGCCCAACTATTTAATTTGTCAATCCGAGGTTCGTAGACTTACGATACACATGCACTATATATGTCGGACTGAAGTGGAACTAATCTAATCTAAATTACTGAAATCAAATTAATATAGGAAGGCATTGAAACATTAACTATGAAAGCATGAAATTGCATAAAGAAAAAGCAATACAACATGTGAAGAATTGAATGACAAACAACATATGTGAGCTCACAACAATAAAACTATCTCAAATTATATTACAAGAATCAAATTACAAATCATGAAAGCATAACAATAAAAGATGAAAAACTAATAATTCCTTTCCATTATTCATTATTATCAAAATGAAGAGAGAGCACTCTCTTATATACATGAGGAAGATAACCATCTCATAATTACATATCCAATACTCTCTCAAGCACTCTCAACTAATTTCCCATTATTACAAGATATGATCCCTTTGAATCCTCCACAAATCTCTCAAGCATTTTCAACTACTTTCCCATTATTACAAAATATGATCCCTTTGAATCCTCCACAAATCTCTCACATATCTTAGATAAGATATGCTAACCAAATCCTCCATGATTTTCTCCTTAGGAATAGGCTTGCATAATTATCTCCTTAATATGGTGGAGGAGATATGGATAAGATATGCCAACGAAATCCTCCATGATTTTCTCCTCAGGAATAGGCTTGCATAATTATCTCCTTAATATGATGGAGGAGATATTTGTGAAGTCTCTTGGAATTAATTCTTCACATATTTCCTACACATCACAAAACTCACATATTCTTGAGATATATATAAAAATATGTATATTTTCTAATAATTAATCATAAATTCACTTGTAATACAAAAATGAATAAAATGGAAAATAAGAAGGTGAAACCCAAATGTATTTATGAAAATGATATGATAAAAGGTTAATCGGATGATGAAATGTAAGGAATAGTGAAGAAAAAGGTGGATGAAAATATGACATTTCTGAGTCCCAACATCCTCCCCAACTGAACTTGTTGCATGTCCTCATGCAACCATGCATGGGTCTCTTTAAGAACCTTTGGCATCTTGAACTTTGGCTTTACATGATGATGTCTTTTAATAATGAATGTTTCTGGGATATGTGAAAGACATGAGTAACAACTTACATTTTCTTATGGTTGGTTCTTGTGTGACAACCATGAATAAAAAGAATGTTGGTTCTTGTGTTAACAACATTCATTTCGTTTTCTGTTCTCTTTTCTTCAATAATAATGTAAACACTCACTGGAAATCATAATGTGCATAAGAAAGCCCTTTTGTAATATTAATGAAGCATGCCAATATTGCGTATGAAGCAAAGTGCAACAAAGTATCATTGGAAAATAAATTTTGGTGAATGGTAAATGAGAAAAAAATGGAGTGATAGTGGTGAAGAAATGGAATCATGGTAGTGAATATGTAGTGAATATAGTCCCCCCCCCCCAACTGAATTGGTTGCATGTCCTCATGCAACTTGACATGGCTCATGAAAGGAAATGTAGCCTGGTGAGGGAATTTTCCAAAATATTCAAGTTAGCATATAAGGAATTGCATGATTAAAGATTAGAAAACAACATACGTCTACTTACCCAAGAATGATGAACTATGCAATAGGAATGTAGCTGCTGCTGCTGCTGGATCAAGAAAATGTGACTGATGTTGTTGTAACTGGATCCTAGGAAATTAAGGAATCTAAATTGCTGATGCTGAATCATGGAAAAGATAAATGCCGAAAGTGGAACTGTGGTACTCTCATAAATCAGAATTCATGCTGCTGTAACTGCTGAGGGGATCGTGAAAAAGTGTATAGTCTTCACCTGCTACTAAACTTCTTGGTACAATTCTAATGATGTGAAAGAATGTGTTGATGTCGAGCATGAAAAGAAATCATTAGATTACCGGCCATTGATGCATGCCGTTAACCAATGCAAGCCAACTCACCATTGATGTCAATGAGTGCCAAGGTACCCGAGTACATCTTGCGAAATGCGAATAAAGGGGTTGACGTCGAGCCATTTGTAAGATCTGACGATTAAGGGACATTGATTTATTCCCATGATTGTCAGCGAGAGAACTTGCCATTGAGGCATGCAAGTCTCAAGGTACCCAAAAGGAACTCTATTCTATTTCCCAGATAAGGTGCTGATGTCGATGGGTCAAGACTTGTTGAAAGGTGGGCCTTAAGGAATCCCACATTAGTCAACGTGAGTTTGTACAAAAATATTTGGTAGGACTATAAATGGAAAGAACTCACGGACAAGCAATATGGATCAGCATGGCGAGGAAAACAAGGCAATGTAATCATGGAAAGGGAATGAGTTTTATTCAAAAGGAAAACTAGAAGGCAAAAATAAACTGAAAAGGATAAAGGAACATATGCAATTCAGAAAAATAGGCGTGCATGAAGTCGTGAAAGATAAGGTAATGGAAGATGGTTGCAACATAGGGATGGTCTAGGCGTTTGGAAGGAAATAGGTGAGTAGTCATGACGCAAAAGGATTTTTGTGTAGCTGAAAATGTCATGATATGTGAAGTGAAGAATTATTTCCTTCAAGCGTCCAATGATGTGATTTCGAAAAATCACTTTTGCATTAGATTTTCTTCACTCTGAAAAACTTAGCACCATTCCTGCATAAAAATTGTCACCTTTGTGTGCCATCTCCATAGATCATTCCTGTATTAAGTGACTCAAAAACAAATTAGCTCATTTTCAAGAATTTATGAAATGTCCATTTTTTTTAATTATTTTTCGAAGTTACACTAATTGTGGATGAAAAGGATGTCACGTTGGAATGTTGAGCTTTCTTCATAAGCTTCTCGTTGACCTACACATAACACCAATCTCATTTCAATTGTTAGTATATGCATCCTAACTCTTGCCTACAAAAATAAATGATAAATTCCAACATACTTCTCAAGCATTTTCAACTACTTTCCCATTATTACAAAATATGATCCCTTTGAATTCTCCACAAATCTCTCACATGTCTTGGATAAGATATGCTAACCAAATCCTCCATGATTTTCTCCTGAGGAATAGGCTTGCATAATTATCTCCTTAATATGGTGGAGGAGATATGGATAAGATATGCCAACCAAATCCTCCATGATTTTCTCCTTAGGAATAGGTTTGCATAATTATCTCCTTAATATGATGGAGGAGATATTTGAGAAGTCTCTTGGAATTAATTCTTCACATATTTCCTACACATCACAAAACTCACATATTCTTGAGATATATATAAAAATAGGTATATTTTCTAATATTTAATCATAAATTCACTTGTAATACAAAATTGAATAAAGTGAAAAATACGAAGGTGAAACCCAAATGTATTTTTGAAAATGATATGATAAAAGGTTAATGGGATGATGAAATGTAAGGAATAGTAAAGAAAAAGGTGGATGAAAATATGACATTTTTGAGTCCCAATAGTGACACATGTAAAAACAGATTCCCCTCTTATTGAGATATGTGATGCACTAACCTTGGATATGCATATGAGAAATAAATCCTTCACTTAGGGTCTAGATTACCATTGGTTCCTCCTGAGTTTGCTTGATGTATTAGAGAATCAGAGAGATTCATAAGAATAAAACCAAATCTCATTAATCAAACTACCTTTACAACCAATACATTATATAGGCACGCATAGATAACCTCTAGGACAATCTAGATCCAAATAATTCGGATCACCAACTCACAACACAAACTATGAATACACAACTCATGAAAGATAGAATCAAACACTAACTATGAGAACAAATCTCAACAACTCTATTTGGACTCACAATTTCAACATTATTCCAACATCCCCACTTGATGGAGAAATGGATTTTTATCAATGCCTAGTTGTTGTCTACATATTTCAAAGTTCATCTTTCTAAGAGGCTTGGTAAATATGTTAGCTACATTCTCACTTGTATTACAATAAACCAAATGAATCTCATTTTATTGTATCTTTTCTCTTACAAAATGATGTTGAAATTCAATATGTTTTTTCCTCACATGATAAACTAGATTATTTGCTAGCTTGATGGAACTCTGGTTATCACATTTTATGCTTCTTGGTCCACTTTGTTTTTCTCCAACATCTTCGAGAATCCTCCTTAACCAAATAACTTCACAAGTTTCATTGGTAAAGACTTTGTATTATGCTTCTGTGGATGACAAAGAAACAGTTGGTTGTTTCTTGCCGCTCCATGATACGATCCCCAACCCTAAATTGAATGCATATCAAGAGGTTGATCTTGTATCATTAGGATTTCCAGCCCAATATGAATCAGAAAAACTTGCCAACTCAACATCAGATTCATCATTATACACAATACCAAAGCAAATTTTTCCCTTCAGATATTGAAGCACTTTCTTTGCGGCTTTCCAATGGCTTTCACAAGGATTATCCATAAATTGACTAGGGATGCTGACAGAATATGCTATATCTAGCTTGGTAGTGGTGAGGTAGTTCAAACTTCCCACCAATTAATGATACAAAGTTCCATTCACTTCTTTAGATCCATTATCACTGTACAACTTGGCATTATGTTCCAAAGGAGTGGACATTGGTTTGCATTCAAACATATGGAATAGTTTAAGGATTTTGTTTTCATATTTTATTTGTGTGATGATTGTCTTACCATAGTCCCTCCAAATTTGAAGACCCAAACAATAATGCAATTCTCCAAGATCCTTCATTTCAAATACTTATGACAATTGATTTTTAATTTCTTCACTCAACCTGAATACACTGCCTATTATGATAATATCATCAACATATAAACATATCAAGGCAATATTCCCATGTTCACCTTTATTCATGTACAAGTTAGGATCACTTTTTATTCTCACAAAACCTTTTTCATAAAAGAATGAATCAATTTTCACATAGCAAGATATTGGTGCTTGTTTCAAAACATACAAAGCTTTCTTTAACCTACAAACAAGATGCTCTTGTCCCTGATTTACAAACCCTTTAGGCTGAATCAAATAAAATTCTTCTTTTAATTCATCATTCAAGAAAGAAGATTTGAAATCTAAATGATGCATTTTCCAATTTTGTTTTGTAGCTAATGCAATAATTATTCTAATTTTATTCAATTTAGCTACAGGTGAAAAAGTATCTTCATAATCAATGCCTTCTTTTTGTTAATAACCTTTTGCAACCAATATAGCTTTATACTTATAAATACTACCATCAGAATTAAACTTTGGTTTGAACAACCATTTTCATCCTAGTTGCAGATATGTTACTAAGGATTCACCTTCATCTTCATCAATTTTCTCATTGTCCTTTGTTTCAATAATGTTCCTCATATCAGAGAGATGCATAAGAATAAAACCAAATCTCATTGATCAAACTGCTTGGAAAACTAGTACATTATATAGGCACACATAGAAAACCTCTAGGACAATCTATATCCAAATCATTTGGATCACAAACTCACAACACAAACTATGAAGACACAACTCATAACAGATAGACTCAAACACTAACTGCGATAACACAACTCAACAACTCTCTCTGGACTCACGATTTCGACATTATTCCAACACGATGTCATGTCTATGGGCATGTCGTAAAATATTTCACACACACACACACACAGATATATATATATATCTATATATATATATATATATATATATATATATATATATATATATATATATATATATATATATATATATATATATAGATATATATATATCTATATCTATATCTATATATATCTATATATATATATATATATATATATATATATATATATATATATATATATATATATATATATATATATATATATATAGATATATATATATATATATATATATAGATATATATATATAGATAGATATATATATAGATATAGATATAGATATATATATATATATATATATATATATATATATATATATATATATATATATATATATCTAATGGAATATAATTGCTAGGGTAGCTGAGTCTTTATTATTCAGGTTAGAATTTATGTTTTGAAAAAAATTGCATAAAAATATATACGTTATATTGGTCAATTTTAAATTAATAGTGGTTAATAATAAAATCTAATCCTATAGTCTTGCATGAGAACTAATAAATTGAAATGTGAAGGGAATGAATTAATTATTTTCTCTAGCACTGTTATAGATCCATTTGGGCATATCACTCCCATCACCTAGATCAGTGTTTTAGAGCTCATCAAACCCTAATTTCAGTTGCTACATGCCCTAAACAAGTCAACCTTTTGAATGCCTCCTTCCTAGGCAGTTTCATGACTTGAAGACATCCTGAAATGATCTCTAAAGGGACCAGCATAGGTAGGCCCATGATCCAAGTGGATGTTGGTGGCCACCCACCTATCCCATCTAGACCCCCACAACTATCTCTTTTAGTTTCTCAATTTCTGTGATTGTAACACAATTTACTATTTTTAGCAATTTTTTGGGTCCTGAACTTCCGGAGCCGTTTTGAGGCCCTAAATGACGTTTTTTGGGAAATCTGGGAGCAACATGGGTCCCTTGACCGATGTTGCTCTTCACAAAATTTTATTGCTTGAATAGATCTTTCTAACGAGCTATTGTATGCGTCAAACAAAGATCGAGTGCCAAAGTTACAACCCCGGGAAGTTGATGTACCAACTTACCCAAAACGGGGCCCACAATTTGTCGTTTCATCTTCTAGGGTTAGGTTTTTGGATGTGAAGGGTTTACCATTGTTTCTCAACAATAAATAGGTCTTCGAACCTCATTATAACATAGTTCAGAGGCATGTAGCCACCACATCTCTTCTCAAAGATAAGCTATCGTAGCCCTAGCTGGTTTATTTCCATTGTTGTTTGTAAGCATATTTCAGTATTTTACATTAATGAAATGAAGTATTATTTCCACTGCATCTCTGTGCTTATGGTTATCTCTGTAATTTGTTGTGTTCTTGTTTAAATCCGGATTAGTGGTATCAGAGCGGTCTGCTTTTTCTCTGTTTTTCTTTGCATGTCCCCAACGAGGTAGGGATATAAGGAGTTAAGGCTTGAATTGGTCGAACCTTTGCAAGACCAGTCTCGCAAATCCTGACGGCCTCCCATGGTGGATGAAAAGAAAGACGAAGGGGTAGGAGATCCTATCAAAATCTTGCTTGAAGAAGCTCTCGAGCAACAAAGGAACACGATGATGGACAACTTTTCCTAGATTCTTCAGCGGCTACCCAGGGGCGACACATCAGCTTCCAGTAGCTACTCTGGAAATGCCACACCATTTAAGGTACAAGTTAATTTTTAAATCCCCATATTTGAGGGTCAGATAGACATGAATACCATTGATAAATGGTCAAATCTTCTAGAGGGTTATTTTTTAGTTCATGATTTTTCCAGTCGGGAAAAGATTACTTTTTCTCTTCTCAAAGTAGCCCCCGACATAAAGGACTAGTGGGAAACCTACTGTGAGCTAAAGGATGAAAGTACATGATCACTATTTTCAGCTGCATCCACTTGGGATTCATTCCCGGATGCCATCAAGGAGCAATACTACCCTGTGGAAAGCTATGAGGATCAATACATAAAGTGGACCATGCTGCGGCAGGCAAGGGACCAAGACATGCCAGATTTTACCAATATTTTCCATACCCTTCGTAAAAAGTTGGGTATCAAGGATTCAGAGCATCATTTTTGTAGGTTTTAACCCTGTACAGAAATTACCTGCATACGAATTCTTAAACAAAGAAAATAAACAATGTGAGAGCATAACCCATAAAACACATATGCACAGAGATTTTTCCCTGGATCCCAAAACCGGGACTACCAGCTTGATTTTTCATTATGTTCCTTTCAATGTTACAATACATATTTATACATGCCGAAGCATCCAATACCATGGACCGAAAACCATCGCGTCCAATACCATGGACCGAAAACCATCGCGTCCAAAAAACATGTGCGAAAATCATGCACAAAACCATAGGTGGGTCCGCTCAACCTAACATATGGTCCAAAACCAAAATTTTCCGGGGTGCTGCCCTGGACCCCATAAAGTGGGGTTACGGGTGCCCTTCAAACCCCCTATTAACTACGTGGAAAGAATATAACACAACCCAACAATCTCCCACTTGTTGTTTTCTTTCCACAGGGGGCCACAGGAGAGCTTAGTCATTTTTCAGCCCTGAGATTCCCATTGCTTCTCTACACCAAGAGAACTTCTCAGAGCTCACAGATTTTGTCAATGCATCTGCAGTATTCTTCAAAGTGTCCACCTTTACCAGCAACACCTTTCTGTCTTCTATCATATCCCTCACAAAGTGATATTGAACATCAATGTGCTTTGTATTTGAATGATAAGCAGGGTTCTTTGCCAAGAAAATTGCACTTTGGCTGTCACAGTCTATTCTTATAGTTCCCTGTACTAACCCCATACTTGAACACAATCTCTGCAACCAAACTGCTTCCTTGCTTGCATGAGTGGCTGCCATGTATTCTGCCTCTGTAGTTGATAGTGCCACTACAGATTGTTTCTTACTCATCCAACTGACTGCACCTCCAAATAGGTTAAACACATACCCACTTGTAGATCTTCTCTGATCCAGATCTCCAGCCCAGTCTGCATCAACAAAGCCACGAATATCCAAAACTCTGTCCAATCCTGGTCTTCCTTGGTAGCACAAACCATAATCACTAGTGCCACGCAAATACTTGAAAACCCGCTTCACTGCTGTCCAGTGCTCCTTCCCAGGTTTTGACATAAACCTGCTCAATACTCCCACTGCATGTGCAATGTCTAGTCTAGTACAGACCATTACATACATCAGGCTACCCACTGCACTTGCATATGGAACACGGGACATGTCCTCTTCCTCTTCTTGTGTCTTGGGACACTGTTCAGCAGATAACCTCACACCTACAGGAATAGGAACCTTCACCGGTTTACTATCCTGCATATTAAACCTCTGGAGTATTGTCTCGACATACTTCCTCTGGTTTAACCAGAGCTTCCTCTTTGACCGATCTCTTTTAATTTCCATGCCCAAAATATAGTTTGCAGCACCAAGATCTTTCATGTCGAATTTGGAGGACAATTGGGTCTTCAGATCTTGGATAATTTCTTTGTCATTTCCAACCAGCAACATATCATCCACATACAAGACCAGATAAATAATACGGTCACCAATTAATTTAAAATACGCACAATGATCTGCTTTGCTTCTGGTGAAGCCAAGTCCCCGTATAAATGTATCAAATTTTTGATACCACATCCTTGGTGACTGTTTTAACCCATACAGAGACTTCTTTAACTTGCATACCAGTTCTTTCTTACCCTTCACCGCAAAGCCTTCAGGTTGCTTCATGTAGATTTCCTCTTCCAAATCCCCGTGAAGAAATTTTGTCTTCACATCCATCTATTCTACCTCAAAATCAAAAGCAGCAGCAACGGATAAAAGTAATCTAATAGAAGTTACCTTGGCAACAGGAGAAAAAATATCACCAAAATCAATTCCCGGCACCTGGGAATAACCTTTTGCTACCAACCGAGCTTTGTATTTCTCCACCTTTCCTTCTGCATTTGTCTTCTTCTTGAACACCCATTTGCTGCCAATGGGTTTCCTTCCAGCCGGCAACTCCACCAGATCCCAAGCCTCATTTTTGTGCAAAGATGCCATTTCATCGACCATGGCCACTTTCCAGAGTTTTCCATCCTCTGAATCCACTGCTTCCTTCACAGTTCTGGGATCATTATCAGTAACAAACAAAGAAAAATTTGAACTGAAAGCAGATGGACTATACCTTTCTGGCTGCCTTCTTTCTCGAACTGATCTTCTCATAGCCGGAGTTTGTGGCTCTTCATCTTCTGATTCCTCCTCTGCTGCAGAGTCTGATTCTTCCTCCTTTGGCTCAAACTCTATCTTCTCAGGTTCCTTTGGTTGGACTTCATGTTGAATAACATCTTTTACCTCTCTGAATAACACATCTCGGCTGTACACAACCTTCTGTGTGACTGGGTTCCAAAGCTTATAACCCTTTAAACCATCCTTATACCCAATAAAGATGCACTTTTCAGATTTACTATCCAACTTGGTTCGTTTCTCCTTTGGAACATGTACATATGCATCACATCCAAATACCCTTAGATGTGAAAGAGAGGGTTTCTTACCAGTCCATACTTCTTGTGGAGTCTTATCCTCCAACGCTGATGAAGGTGATCTGTTGATCAGGTAACATGCAGTATCCACCGCCTCTGCCCAGAATTCCTGTCCTAACCTGGCACCACTGAGCATGCTTCTTGCCCTTTCCATCAACGTCTTGTTCATTCTTTCTGTGACTCCATTTTGCTGAGGTGTATATGGAGTAGTCTTCTACCGTGCTATACCACACTTCTTACAAAATTCTTCAAATTCCTTGCTGCAAAATTCTCCACCATTATCTGTGCTCAGCACCTTTATCTTCTTCTCTGTCTGATTTTCCACCAGAGCCTTAAATTCTTTAAACCTGTCAAAGACTTCAGATTTCTTCTTAAGAAATATATCCATGTATTCCTTGAGAAGTCATCTATGAATGATACATAGTACACAAACTTACCTAGTGATGGAACCTTCACAGGTCCAAACACATCACTGTGCACAAGCTCTAATATCTGTTTCGTCCTCTTACCACCAGAGGGGAAACTCACCCGATTCTGCTTCCCATATACACAATTTTCACAGAAATCAAAATCCAGAGAGCTATTATTCATACCTTCTACCATACCTTTAACATGAAGTATTCGAAGGCCCTTCTCTCCAATATGTCCAAGCCTTTGATGCCACAACATGGTCTTCTCTCCAGAGACCACTAGATTCTCTACTCCATTTTCAGGAACCATAGAACTATTGCACCCATCAATAACAGTGCTACCTTGCAGCTTGTACATAGTTCCAATCCGAACTCCCCGCATTAATATCAGTGCTCCTCAAACCATCTTGCAGGTATCTTTCTCGAACACCGTCTTTACACCTACATCATCCAACTTGCTTACAGAAATCAGATTTCTGGCCAATGCAGGAATATGTAGAACACCCGGAAGTGTTCTAACCCTTCCACCTTGCAACTTCAACTTTACTTTTCCCCGACCAATGATTCTAGCCTTCCTATCATCTCCTAAGAAGACATCACCACCATCGTATTTCTCATACTCGCAGAACCACTCTCTATGGGGAGTGAAGTGAAAGGATGCACCTGAGTCAATCAACCATGCCTCATGATCTACATGTGTACTTGAAGAAGCCAAGTACACATCCCCACCTTCATCTGAGGTGGTTTTCGCCTCTGCAGAAGGAGCATCATCAGATCCCTTTCCTTTATTAGGAGCTTTAGATTTACAATCCCTTCTGAAGTGCCCTTCCTTTCCGCATTTCCAGCACACCACCTTTGTAGGTTTTCCTGGAGATTTAGATCTCCCTCTAGATTTAGATCTCCCACTCGATGACTTATTTTTGTTTCTGTTCTAGGACCGTCCTCGTACAGACAAGGCATCACCATTCTGGTTGTCCATATTTTTCCGTCTCATCTCCTCCGTCAGCAAGGCTGAGACTATTTCATCAAACTGCAAAGCAGTTGCATTGCTACCTATTGCAATAACCAGACTATCCCACGAATCTGGTAGAGAACACAACAGACTGATGCACTTATCTTCATCTGAAATTTTAATATCAACAGATAATAACTGACTTACCACAGTATTAAATGCATTCAGATGCTCTGTCACCGAGTCTCCATCTTTCATCCTCAGGTTATACAGCTTTTTCCGCAGGAACAGTTTATTCACCAGAGACTTAGATTGGTACAAAGTCCCTAACTTGACCCACAAAGCCTTTGCCGTAGCTTCCCCTGATACATTCACCAATACTGAATCCGAGACAGACAATCGTATTGTGCTCTTTGCCTTCCGATCCAACTTCTTCCATTCTTCATCGGTCACTCCCGATGGTTTAGTACCCGGATCTACCGCGATCCACTGATCTTTATCCACCAACAGATCCTCCATCTTGAGTTTCCACAACTCAAAATTCTGACCATTGAACTTCTCAATCTCTATCTTTCCACTGCTCGCCATCTTCTTTCACCACCAGAATCGATCTCACAGATCTCCCACTGAACAGGGTCTACCACAGGCCCGAGCAAAACCCCTCAGCAACAAAGGCGTCCCCTTGAAGCCAAAAAACCTCTGATACCAAATGTAGGTTTTAACCCTGTACAGAAATTACCTGCATACGAATTCTTAAACAAAGAAAATAACAATGCGAGAGCATAACCCATAAAACACATATGCACAGAGATTTTTCCCTGGATCCCAAAACCGGGACTACCAGCTTGATTTTTCATTATGTTCCTTTCAATGTTACAATACATATTTATACATGCCGAAGCATCCAATACCATGGACCGAAAACCATCGCGTCCAAAAAACATGTGCGAAAATCATGCACAAAACCATAGGTGGGTCCGCCCAACCTAACATATGGTCCAAAACCAAAATTTTCCGGGGCGCTACCCCGAACCCCATAAAGTGGGGTTACGGGTGCCCTTCAAACCCCCTATTAACTACGTGGAAAGAATATAACACAACCCAACAATTTTGTACTCAAATATTGTGGTTGTCTGCATAAGTACATCCAGGAATAAATAAAATTCCTGAATATCCCCTCGCTTGGCACGATATACTGATATGCCATTAGGGTCGAGCAAAAGTTTAAATAGAAGAAGCAAGACTTTGGATCTGCGAATCCAAAGCAAGCGAAAGGTGCCCCCAAACTGTAGAACAAAGGACAAAGCCAAGGCGGGACAACCCAAGACAACCCGCCAAAGCTGCAAGTAATGTTCAACGTCGTGAAGCTGAAAAAGGACATGGGAAAGTGGTGTGAGTTCCATAAGAGCTCCACTCACAACACAAGTGAGTGTTGGGCCAAGTAGTCACTAGTGGCTGAGCTAAAGGTTTCAGAATCAGATGCATGTTTTGACTCTGAGTAAAAACCCAACAAGGGGAATGACAAAGGGAAGAAAATTATCGATGCGGAGCCCAATGCCATCGTTGCCACCACGAAGGTATAGAAGGAGGAACCCGAAGATCCATAGGAGGAGGAGCATCTCTTCCACTCCCAGATATGGGTAAAGGGCTCCCCGCTATAGTTCATTGTCGATAGCGGGAGCCAAAAGAACCTCATTTCAGCAGAGGTAGTGAAGCAGTTGGGCTTACCGACCACAGCACATCCACAACTGTACACCATTGGGTGGCTTCGCCAAGGACGGGATCTTTGCGTAAGCCAGCGGTGTTGCCTTCCATACAACATCAAGCCCTTCACAGATGAGGTACTATGTGACATTGCTCCCCTTGAAGCTTGTGATGTATTATTAGGACAACCATACTTGTGGAAGCGACATGTTGTGTATGAATCAAGGCCTCATGCTATTATTGTTACATTGGGAAATAAGTCGTATAGGATACTGGAGGTAGCACCGCCTACCGCCATCTCTTTCATTATTGCAAAACAATGCAGTAAGCTCATTTCCAAAACTAGGAAATTTGCTTTCCTGATGATACGCCCTCAAGGAAAGAAGAAGATGGTGGCCACGACCCCTAGACAGGGCCTCTTCGCATGACAATTGCAGATGGACAGGGTTGTGGAGGAGTACGAGGACATCTTCACCTCCCCTGCAGGGGTTCCTCTGCACTATCAGGTCAAGCACTCCATCAATCTGACCCCAAGTGCCGTGTTGCCCAATGGACCAATCTATCAGAGCTCCGTCCTAGAGAATAATGAAATCAAGAGGTAGATTCAGGAGCTACTATAGAAAGGTCACATCCGTCCAAGTTCATTTCCATGTGGGAGCCCGATCGTGTTGGTATAGAAGAAGGATGGGACTTGGAGACTCTGTATTGACTATTGAGCGTTGAACAAGATCACTGTCTGTAATAGGTACCTGATCCCATGGATTGATTACCTCCTGGACCAATTGAAGGGGGAAAAATATTTCAGCAAGATCGATCTAAAGTTAGGATATCACTAGGTACCAATCGAACCCTCCAATGTGTGGAAGACTGCCTTCAAAGCCAAGGAGTGCCTTTTCAAAAGGTTGGTTATGCTTTTCGGATTGACGAATGCTCCTGCAACCTTCATGAGGCTAATGGATGACATCTTGTGGCCATTCACCAACTCATTTGTAGTGGTATACTTGTATGACATCCTGATCTTTAGCCAGAGTTGGGAAGAGCACTTCCACCACATCCGACAGGTTCTCCAAACACTACGGCAACACAAGTTATGTGCCAATTTGGAGAAATGCACTTTTGGCATGACCCAAGTTCAGTATCTAGGATACATTATTGATGAACAAGGGGTGCATGTGGATGCAGCCAAGATCCAAGTCATTCGGGATTGGGCATCTGCAACCACTTTGACAGAGCTCCGCAGCTTTCTAGGTCTTTCCAACTTCTACCACAGGTTCATGTTGGGATTTTCTCATATCACTTGGCCCTTGAGTCAAGTCACCAAGGGAGGAGCGAAAGCAAAATTATTTTGTTTTGAATCTTAATAGAAGGCATTCACAGAGTTGAAATATCGCCTATGCACGACACCAGTGCTCGCATTACCATATTTGAAACAACCATTTGAGGTCGAGACAGATGCGTCTGACTATGCTATTGGGGCAGTCCTTACTCAACATGAGCATCCAGTGGAATATCACAGTGAGACACTTTCAGACACAGTTCGAAAGTATCCCACTTATGACAAAGTGATGTATTCCATTGTGTAGTCCTACCAACAATGGAAGCATTACATTTTGGGGAAGGAAACGGTCATCCACATAGACCACTGACCCTTGCAGTTCATACAGACCCAAGGGAAATTGTAGAATGATCGCCATCAGAAGTGGTCCACATACCTGCAACAGTTCCATTTGAATATCAAGTATAAGAAGGGTAGCACCAATAATGTTGCAGATTACCTCAGTCAACCACCAATCATGGCATTAACCACTGTGCTCAACTCTTATGGGCACGAGACTTCTGATTGGCCATTTCTCTACAAAAGCAACCCAGAATTCGGCCACACATACCAAACATTCTTGGAGGGTCAGCATGTTCTAGATTTTCACCTCCAGGATGCCCTATTATGCCACCTGGGTCACCTTTGTGTTCCTTCAAGAGAGTGTGCCAAGATGATTCGGGAAGAACACTACATTCGGGTTACTGGGCATTTCGGGGTCGAGAAAATGGTGGCAGTATTGCAGAAGTATTTCTATTGGCCAAATCTTAGATAGGATGTCGGGAAGTACATCAAATCATGCACTGCCTGCGCCATTGCCAAACCGACCATCATGAAGCAAGGCCTCTATACCCTACTAGCTACCCCTAGTCGACCTTGGGAATCCATCTCCATGGATTACATGTTAAGCCTTCCTTCCACTAAGCATGGAAACGATTGTGTTTTTGTGGTTGTCGACAGGTTCTCGAAGATGGCCATTATGGTGACATGCAAAAATAATATCACAACAGAAGCCACTGCTAAAATCTTCTTTGAACAAGTGTGGGTACACTTTGGGATCCCACAATCTATCATCTCAGATCGAGATAGCAGGTTCCTCAGTACATTTTGGTCCAATCTCTGGTCAATGTTGGACACCAAACTCACTAAGTCCACAACATTCCGTCCTCAAACTGATGGCCAGAAAGAGGTTGTCAATAGGATGATTATACACATTCTGTGCATGTACAACTCAAAGCATCCATGCACATGGGACGAGAGCCTCCCCTACGTTTATCATAGCTACAACTGAGCTCTTCACAGCTCGACTAGCCACAACCATTTTTAGGTGGGCTTGGGATTCCAGCCACTATGTCCCATTGATGTGGCCATGCCATTTGTAGTTTCTCATGCAGATTCGGCTCATGTCTAGTCCAAAACAGAAAAGGCAACCAGCTTCATTGAGAACATCAAACTTATTCGCCAGTAGGTCCATGATATTCTAGAGAAATCAAATTCCAAGTATAAGTAACAACATGATCAACATCGGGTGCCACACAAGTTTCAGGTGGGTGACAAAGTCTGGTTGCATTTGCAAAAGGAACGCCTTACCGGAGCCTATCGGAAACTGAGAACACTTTGATATGGTCCTTATGCCATTACCAAGGCTATGGGAGACAATGCATTTGAGCTCAGCATTCCTCCATTCCTTGGCCTACACCCAATGTTCAATGTGGACCACCTTCGGCCATACTTTCCATCATTACTAGACACATCCGACATTGTAGAACAGCTCACACCCACAGAGTTAAATCCAGAATGCATGGAACAAGCTGCAACTAATCGGATCATGGACACAAAGATCAAGCACACTCACCAACAGAATATACAACTGTAGCGAGTTGCCAAAGCGGGCCAACTCCTTCACCAGGGCAAGTGGCTCATCAGGGGCCAAGTTCAGCAGAAGTTTCCTCATCTCATGGAGGAACTCAACACAATGGGTACCATTTCTTCTTTGGGGGGGGGGAGGGGGGGAGGGGGAATGATCCAGGTGGATGTTGGTGGCCACCCAGCTATCCCATCTGGACCTCCACAACTATCTCTTTCAGTTTTTCAGTTTCTGTGATGGTAGCACAATTTACTATTTTTAGCAGTTTTTCAGGTCCTGAACTTCCGAGCCGTTTTGAGGCCCTAAATGACGTTTTTTGGGAAATCTAGGAGCAACATGGGTCCATGGATCGATGTTTCTCTTCCAAAATTTTTAGTGGTCAGATAGATCTTTCTAGCAAGCTATTGTACGTGTCAAATGGAGATTGGGTGCCAAAGTTATGACCCCAGGAAGTTGATGTACCAACTTACGCAAAACGTAGCCCAAAATTTGGCGTTTCATCTTCCAGGGTTAGGTTTTGGGATGTGAAGGGTTTTCTATTATTTCTAAACAATAAATATGCCTTTGAGCCTCATTGTAACACAGTTCAAAGGCATGTAGTCACCACATCTCTTCTCAGAGATAAGATACCATAGCCTTAGCTAGTTTATTTCCATTGTTGTTTGTAAGCATATTTCAGTATTTTACATTAATGAAATGAAGTATTATTTCCGCTGCATCTCTGTGTTTATGGTTATCTCTGTAATTTTTTGCGTTGTTGTTTAAATCTGGATCAGCCCATGTAAGGGTGTGTTGCAGAGAAGTTAAGTCCATGCCAGGGTGCTCTGTAGAGAACTTACGCCCTCTTTGACTTGCATTGGGCGCGATTCAGTGAAATTCACATAGGGTTTGGGGAATATTCTTATCTCTTGGAGTCTTCTAGAAGCTTCCCCCACTTATCAACTCCTATGAGCTCAAAAATGGATGACAAATGAGTTAAGATGCATCCTATCCTCTCATCCCTTCCTCCATGGAACTAATTATAAGTATGGAAGGTCATTCAATACCCCCATTTATGACATAACCTCCTTCATCTTCCTATAAATTGAGCACTCATCTAAGTGATCAAGGTCTAGACTTTGATGAATTGTAAGGAGATAAATTTTCTATGAGAATTGACTTTGAGACAAGTATTTTTATGCTGCCGGAGTGTCATGCTTTTGATGTGATGTGGATGGAACCAAAGCTGGAGGAGTGACTTCAAATCGGGCTTCATGGTTGTAATTCTTCCTTCTATTCAATAAAGTATTTACACCTTTCTCCATATGCTTATCTTGATATGTGATGCTTATATGTGTGAATGTATCTGATTCCATATACTTGTAATCAATAGATATTTTGCTTTGATCGGTTCTTTGTCTTCTGTTGATGTTTACAAGTACTTCTCAAGCATGTTAAGTAGGGGAAGGAGTGACAGGATTGATACAAAGGAGACAAGAGGAAAGAGAAAGTACAAGTAGGTCCTCTCATTCTCTTTGTCTTATCTATTATTTATAGAGAAAGGTTAAAGTGCTTTAAACTGTTGTTCTAGATATAGCTACTTTCTAGGGAATTAGTATTTATCCGTAGATACCAAATTCTTCATAAAAAAATTGGTGACTCTACTGGGGAATGATCATCGTTCTAGGTAGTTTATCCTCATCCTATTACACCAAGTAGACTTTACTTGCCTTCATTGATCTTGTTTCAACCTTTTTGAAGTGTTTTTGGTCAAAATTTGCACTAAAATGCTTATTCTAGGAATTTGTTGAAACCAAAGCACCCTTGATCAGGGGACAGTGCTCTGCAGACCACCCTTGGCTTAGAGACAGTTCTCTATAGTGCACTGTCTCCCATTCAGGGTTGTGTTGATCCTCTTTAAGCCAAGAATTCTACCTTTGGCTTGATTTTTTCCAAATTTCCTTCTGAAGTGGCTTGTTGAATGATCATAGAGTGTCATGTCTCTGAAATTAAGATTGTATTTCCTTTGCTAGCCCTACTTAGGCCTTAATGGTTTAGTATTTCTTCAATGATTTCTTTATCACTATCAATTCATTGTCAAAGTTAGTTTATAGTCGATTAATATTTGTTCAAAAGAAAGTGTTGTAAAAGTCTTCATTTCTTTCGAAACAAAACTATCATAAAGTTTTCATTCTTGCAAAAAGATTGACTAATTGTACGTGCATTAGTCTCTTTTTGTTCATTTCAGCATTAATGGAATTGAAAATAAAAACTTGCATTGTGCATATTGTAGTTTGTGAATGCTCTATAAGAATAGTTAGGGAAATTGCATTAGATGTGCTCTTTGCTCTTTGTCAAAGATCTTATTGCTCTATCCCTTTCTACCTAAGGTTTTCATCATTCAAATTGAATGAAAAGAATGTTTATCATAATAGTTTCATTCTAGGAATTGCAAACATACATCACGCAGTGAACCTTGAAAGGAAAATTTTAAAGAAGATCAACTTAAAATTCATCTAGATTAACCTAATGGAGCATTGTAACTTAACGCATAATATTTATAGGTTCTAGGCTAGAGATGTGTTCCGACGTCATAAAACATAGCAGCTATCGCTAACTTGTCTGAGATACATCCCAAGTGTGATACCTTATTCCAAGTACGTGAGTATATCATAGCTTTTCCATGTACTTTTGGGTATATAGGGCGGTGTTACAGTACGTAATGTATATGGGAATGCCCTCACTGTGCGGTTTCACATTAGACAGTGCTAATATGGATTGGGCCACCATGTACTTTCAGGTATATATGGGAGGACAACACTAGGTTGCTATCCATCCTTAGGTAACCGAGTCGACTGCCTTGTACACTATGATACACTGAACACAACATTCAGGGAGATTGCCTGTTATGAAACCAGCTTTAGAAAAGATAGAAAAGATAGATCAACGCCTTAGAATTCAGTCTCTTCGAGGGGGCAACCTCCTTTACATTACATAAATGAACAATTCTTGGATGATACAAATGACAAAACCTCCTTTCTATATATAGGAGTCTAAGGAGTCACAATATAATCCAGCCGACCTAACAATAATAACATAAAGCCACAAAAATAACAATAGAGGGATTCTATGGGGCACAGAAATAACAATATGGGGGTAATAGGGGCACAACAATATAAATAAGGGGTATAACTACAATAGTAATGGGGTAATCACTAGTATTATAGGGACCCAACATGCCCCTCTCCTTCAAAAAAGTGTTGTCCTCAACGCTTGAGTAGTTCTGGATACTTCTGCATAAAATTCTCATCCTCCCATGTGGAATCTTCAGCGGATAAGTTCTTCCACTTGATAAGATACTCTGAAATTGATCGATTTCGTAGCTGTCGAGTTCTTGTTTCTGTGACTGCTTCCGGTTCCAATATAATTTTTCCTTCCTCGTCAAGTTCTGGCAATATTGTTTGAATTGGGAGCTTGTCACCTATAACCTTCTTTAAACATGAAACATGGAAAACTGGGTGCAATCGAGAAGCTGCAGGAAGCTCCAATTTGTATGCCATAGTACCAATCTTTTGCAACACCTTGTACGGACCATAATACTTTGGTGATAATTTATTATCCTTCTTAGCTTGCTTTAGGGACATTTGCTTATATGGTTGTAGCCGTAGGAATACCCAATCACCTACATCAAAACTTCTTTCACTGCGATGTTGATCTGCCTGTTGTTTCATTCTATTTTGTGCCAACACGAGGTTATCCTTTAAGAGTTGGAGGACTTGTTGTTGATGTTCGATGTGATGTTCCACTGCCTGAACCTTAGAATTTTCTCTTAAATATGATGTGATGGATGGTGGTTGATACCCATAAAGTGCCATAAATGGGGTCATTTTTGTTGCTGTATGGAAGGAAGTGTTATACCACCATTCAGCCAGAGGCAACCATTTGACCCATTGTGTCTGTTTATCAGATACAAAGCAACGAAGATATCCTTCCAAACATTTGTTTACTATCTCAGTTTGCCCATCAGATTGAGGATGATAAGATGAGCTATGAGCTAACTGAGTACCAAGACAAGAAAATAATTCTGTCCAAAAATTTCCAGTGAAAATGGGATCTCTGTCACTTACAATAATCTTTGGGTTTCCATGTAGCTTTTGAACTGTTTCCATAAATGCAGTAGAAACTGTACTGGCTTTAAATGGATGTGATAATGCACAAAAGTGTGCATACTTGGTAAGTCTGTCAACTACCACCATGATGACACTCTTTCCCTCAGACTTGGGTAAACCTGTGATAAAATCCATTGAAACCTCCTCCCAACGTTGGCTTGGAATGGATAAAGGTTGTAATAGACCCGGTGTCTTAATTGTTTCAACTTTATTTTGTTGGCAAACCAAACATTCCGCCACAAACTTTTGAATATCTGATTTAAGGCCATCCCAAAAAAATTCCTTCTTAACCCTGTGGTAAGTTTTTAAAAATCCTGAGTGCCCTCCTAAGGGAGAAGTGTGCAATTCCATAAGAATCTTTTGTTTTAGCTGGGAATTCTTACAGAGGTATAAGCGATCTTTGTACCATAACGAATCATTTTGCCAGCTAAATGTATCAGAAGTACTGGAATCTTGTTGTAGCTTTCGAATAAGTGCCCACACTTCTTCGTCATTCTTCCATTCCTCCCTTGCTTCGTTTATCCAATCTGGTTGGATAATAGAAATGGCACACAACAATGCTTCCACATCCTCATCCTTTCTTGAGAGTGCATCTGCCACCACATTTTGCTTCCCTTTTTTGTAGATGATTTCAAAGTCATAACCCAACATCTTTGTGACCCACTTTTGTTGCTCTTCAGAGGATAATCTTTGTTCTAAAAAGTATTTAAGGCTATCATGATCCGTTTTTACCTTGAAGTGTCTTCCCATTAGGTAGGGTCGCCATTTCTTAAGTGCATGGAGTATTGCCAACATTTCCTTCTCATAAATAGCTTTGCTTAAAAACTTTCCCTTGATTGGACGACTTTCAAAAGCAATGGGTCTTTCATCTTGCATTAGAACAGCACCAATTCCATTTCCTGAAGCATCACATTCCACAATAAAGGTTTTTGTGAAGTCCGGTGTAGCTAAGACCGGTGCTTGGCACATTGCCTCTTTAAGATGTTCAAAGGCCTTTGTTGCTTCCGGAGTCCATGAAAATGAATCTTTCTTCAATAATGTTGTTAGAGGTGCTGCTATTCTCCCATAATTCTTAACAAACTTGCGATAATACCCTGTCAACCCAAGAAATCCTCGCAGATGCTTTATGGATGTGGGGATTTTCCATTCCTTAATGGCTTTAATTTTGCTAGGGTCTACCTTAACTCCTTCATGAGATACAATATGACCCAAATATTCCACCTCCTGGACTCCAAAGAAACATTTGGATCTTTTTGCATATAATTGTTTCTCCTCCAATAGTTGTAGCACCCTGTCAACATGTTCAACATGATCCTTCCAAGACTTGCTGTAGATTAGTATATCATCAAAAAATACTAACACAAATTTTCTAAGGAATGGTTTGAAAATTGAATTCATCAAACCTTGAAATGTTGAAGGTGCATTGGTAAGGCCAAAAGGCATGACCAAAAATTCATAATGACCCTCATGAGTTCTAAATGCCGTTTTCGGAATGTCTTCAATCTTCATTCTGATTTGATGATATCCCGAACGAAGATCCAACTTGGTGAAGTAAATTGATCCATGCAATTCATCCAGTAATTCATCAATGACAGGAATGGGGAACTTATCTTTAATAGTGAGCTTGTTGAGCTCCCTATAATCCGGACACATGCGCCATGATCCATCCTTCTTGTGCACCAATACTACTGGAGCTGAGAAAGAACTTTGACTCGGTTGAATTATACCAGCCTCTAGCATTTCTGCAACCATACGTTCAATTTCACTTTTTTGGACATAGGGATATCTGTACGGCCTGATGTTTGGAGGAACACTTCCTGGAATCAGATGAATAGCATGATCATGATCACGCATAGGTGGGAGACCTTTGGAGTCTCAAATACCTTGGAATGATTGTCCAGGACTTTTTGGAGATCTGGAGAAATAGATGATTCCAATGTGGAAACATCTAGCGAACATAATTGTGCAATTACACCTCTTTGCTCCTTTTTTAGAAGCTTTGTCATGCCATTAGAGCTGATTATCTTTCCTGGTTTCCCTGCAATACCCCTTAATTCAACTTCCTTTCCTTCCGTAGAAAATTTGATGAAAAGTTCTTGAAAATTAAAAGCTATTGTACCCAAGGATTGTAGCCATTGGACTCCTAGTACAACATCAGCACCTCCCATTGGAATGGAAAGCATTGGGCTAGTCAATACATATTCTCCCATGGATAGCTTGATATTATGGCACTTTCCAGAGCAATTTATTGTTCCTCCATTTGCAATCATCACTTGACACTCTGGTGCTGGATATAGGAAGCAATTCAATTCTTTTGCTACCCTACAATGAATAAAATTGTGGGTGCTTCCTGAATCAATCAACACTATTACCTTTTTCTTCTTGATTTGTCCTTCTATCTTGATGGTTTGAGGAGTGGTAATTCCCGCCAATGCATTACAAGATATGGTCGGATTTATTTGTTCTTCATCTAGGCTTTGTTCCTGGAGTATATCTTCTTCTTTTGACCTTTCTTGCTCCTTTTCTTCTTCCTCTTCACAATCTATGTAGAATAATTTCTTCTCAGCACACTTATGACCTTTAGTGTATTTGCTATCACAACTGTAACAAAGCCCTTTTGCTCTTTTTTCTTCCAATTGTTGTGGTGTCAACCTTATAGGTTGTGGAAGACTAGGGGCAACAACACTTCCGTCTTTATAGTTGTGAGTGGTATGCTTCCTGGTTGCCATAATTTTGCTTTCCATTTTTCTTGCTAACCTGAATGCCTTCTCTAATGAATCAGGTTCCCAAAGGCGAACATCATGTTGGATATTATCCTTTAAAGACCCTATGAACACATCAATCCTATGCTCCTCTGGAATATCTTTTACCCTTATGTTCAATTTTTGGAACTCCTCAATGTGCTCCATTATTGAACCCTTTTGTTTGAGACTTATCAATTGGCTAAAAAAAGTGTTGCTTTTTGTATCTTCATAATGTGCTATCAATTCTTCCGTAAAAATTGCCCAAGTGATAAATTGTTTACGAGAGCAAAGCCATTGATACCATACAAACTGATTTGGTTCCAAATATACAGTTGCCATACGTACCTTTTGTGTGTTTTGCACATTATTGAGATCGAAGAATTGCTCCATCTGTAATATCCATGTGGCGGGATCCTTGCCATCAAACTTCCTCATATCGATTTTTGGAATATGGTGATTCTTCGATCCAACATTAGCGTCTATGGAATCATGATTAACATTTCTTTTGTTCTCATCATGAGTTTCCTTTACTACCTTTTCACCATTAGTGACCCTTTCTTGTAGCAACTTCTTCAATTCTTCCATGTCTGTCTTCAAATCTATCTTCAAATCTGCCATTTCTCTCTTCAAATCTGTCTTCGAATCATCCATCTTAGCTTCCATGCCCTTTATCTTAGATTCCACGCCACTTATCTTAGCTTCTGTTAGCTTTTGTGAGCGTGACATTTGTTGCACTTGTTCTTGTAATTTTGATATATCATGTAGCATTTCTTCCTCTTCTTCATGAGTCATGCTAGAGCTTTCAGGTTCCTTACTAGGTGTTTGCATTTTCTTTCCTCGGGGCATCAGTTACCGATAATAATGCTTTACTATGCCCTTTGAATTCTGTTAAACCAAGCTTACACAAAAATTTAAAAAAAACTACACACCTTTTTTCACTTTATAGAAGCCTGATATTGAATCTGATGTATCTCTGTAATTTCGGATCATCCAGTTCTGAAATTGCTACCTGTAGTAGCCTTCTGTGTCCTCTTTCCAATGCCACAAGTCTGAGCCAAATTGGATTCTCCAAGGAAGAGTTATGTGAAATCTCCCACAGTGACTTGCTTTTAGACTAGTTCAGTAGAGCGAACTTGTACGACGTGCCACGAGTCACTGTTTCAACCTTTGAATCTGAAACACACACACAAGAAACTACAGTCCGTCCTCTTTCTGTACCTTCTTACGAAATTTCAATCCGATCCTCAGAGAGAAAGTTATGACGATTTTCCCCAGGTCACCTGTTTTGAATGTAATTCAGGAGTCTGCAAAAGACCAACTTCCTCAGATCATATCTCCGCAAATATCATGCGAAAAGCTCTGAAATTCGGACCCAAGGTTCAGCGCAATTTCTTCTCAAATGGGTTTTTTTTGTGACTTCTGAAACGTCACAGAAAAAAAGTTATAGCGAAAATTCCACGATGACCTGTTTGGAGCAGCGAAACCCTAGAATCCAAAGCTCTGATACCAAATGTTATGAAACCAGCTCAAGAAAAGATAGAAAAGATAGATCAACGCCTTAGAATTCAGCCTCTTCGAGGGGGAAACTCCTTTACATTACATAAATGAACAATTCTTGGATGATACAAATGACAAAACCTCCTTTCTATATATAGGAGTCTAAGGAGTCACAATATAATCCAGCCGACCTAACAATAATAATATAAAGCCACAAAAATAACAATAGAGGGATTCTATGGGGCACAGGAATAACAATATGGGGGTAATAGGGGCACAACAATATAAATAAGGGGTATAACTACAATAGTAATGGGGTAATCACTAGTATTATAGGGACCCAACATTGCCTGCCCGTACTTGTTGGTTCGTTGGGAGGTATTCTGCAGTTCACAATTGCTTGGTAAACCTTTTACCTAGATTATCCCCATTTTGTTTTGTTATGTTACTTTGATTAAAATAAAATTAATTGACCATGGATAACATCCTCCACGCTCGCTCCGTAGTTGGTATTAGGTTGAGACATATGGCAACAAATCCGAAGTCCACCAATCAAGGAATTCCTTTTGATGTAAATCCTAGTCCTTTTCCTCCTTTTGGAAATATTGGTGCTCCATATATGGCTACATTGTCCCTTCCAGGATTTACCATTGGCTTGCCAATATGGTTGTTTTCAACTTCCTTTGTTCAAAATGTCGTGATTTCTCCATAATTGAGTACTCCTCCAACTGGGAAAAATAAAGCTCCAGTTGATCCTAAAGTTGACCCTTTGCCTTCTTCCTTGGTTGTTTCTTCCTCCCCTTCTTCCTTTTCGCCTAGTGAAAGTATTGGTATTAGTAACTAGGTGGCTAAGAAGAAGAAGAAAGCGAAGAATAAGAAGAAGAATCAAATTCAGCAGAGGGGCAACCAAGAAATCATTGCTTTGAATGCAATATCTGATGAGAAATCGTCCGTCAAGCCTCACAAAGTTCAATATCCATGCAAACTTTGTGTGGGAGACCATCTTCTTTGAAACTGTTCTAGTATTCCTCAGATCATAGAAGAATGGTCTTCCTGTTCACATCATCCTATGTCATCAAATTCTGGAGATCATGCTAGTGACACACCATCAACTAGTGGTAGTAAATTTCATGGAAAGAAGGGTAGAGTTAAGCTTCCTTGCAGGTTATGTGAAGGGAATCACCCCATTCACCTTTGTCCCTATCTGGATGAAGCCAAAAAAGTGTTGGATAATCGTCCTACTTCACTGCAACGACTTCCATCTGGTTATAGGAGATTATCCCTTAATCCTTCGCTAGTTGATGAATTGACTGACGTAAATCAACCGTCAATCAAACCCACTCTCTTTGAATGTGAATCCCATGAGTCTATCAACCAACCATCTTGTTCCATCAAGATAGGAGGAAAATCTTCCCGTTCTAGTAACTCAAGGGGGTAATTCTCTCGTTCTTTCGGTACCCCCTCCAAGTAGTATGGCCACCTCCTTTGATTGGAATCGACTTGCAAGATTTCGTCTTCCTTCTTATGTGCCTTTCGAGATCATAGTACAGGTGTGTAATATGATTGTATCTGGCACTATTATATATGAAGGTGCATCTGTGAGTATCCTTTCCTCCACTACTTGGAAAGCACTTGGTTCGCCGCCACTTGTGTGTGTTACCCATAATCTATTGGATTTTAATAGATGAACCATTCAACCATTAGGGATCCTTCCTCAGTTACCTATTACTTTAGGAGGAAAAATGTTTATCTCAATGTGATGGCAGTCCCAGGCCCTTTATATTACAATTTACTTCTTGGACGCGACTATGTTTATGACATGGGAGCTATTGTTTCAACACTCTTTCAAGTGATGGGTTTCCTGCATGAGGGAAGAATTTTCACCATTGACCAGCTTTCATTTCTAGGTCCAAACATGGATTCCAGTCAACCATCTTCCCTAAATGGTCCTTTTGTACCAATGGTATCTTTGTCGCCACGGGTCAATTATGTGGAAACCCGTATCATGCCTACATCAACTGACGATCAATTCCATGATGTTGTACATTATGTACTGGGGGCATTGGAACCAGATCTCTCCTTCCAAAGCATTGTTCTCCCATCTGATGAGAACCTCTTGGAAGTCATGACCTCTTATGGGTCGTAACAAAGGGTACAAGGATAGTTCCTTGTTTTATGTCAACCTCGTTAAAAAATGAAACCAAGGATATGAGGATAGTTCCTTGTCTTATGTCAACCTCATTAAAAATGAAACAAGGAATGTGAGGATACTTCTTTTACTGTGTTGACCTCATTAAAAAATGAAACAGGTCCCAGAGTAGATTTCCTTGCCTTAGGTCAAGCTCGTTAAAAAATGAAACAAGGAATCTAAGCAGAGTTCCTTCTCTTATGTCAAGCTCATTAAAAAATGAAACAAGGTTCCCTGGAGCAAAGTTTCCAAGTCGAGTCTTTGAGTAGATCTCATAAAATCCTAGTCGAGTCTTTCACTTGATTTCATAAATGAACCTTCATTTTGTCCATCTGATAGCCAAGAGTAGTCTACTTAGGTGAACGAAATGAATCTTGGGGGGCATGCACCTAGTATCGTGTCATCATGCTAGGGGCATGTAAACTAAACTCAAGCATAGTTCTTTTTTTCAAGCTTGTGTAAAAATGAAATTGAATTCAAGCATAGTTCTTCGTTTTAAGCTTGTGTAAAAATGAAACTAAACCCAAGCATAGTTCCCTATGATTCAAGCTTGTGTAAAAATGAAACTGAATTCAAGCATAGTTCTTCATTTTAAGCTTGTGTAAAAATGAAATTGAATCCAAGCATAGTTTTTCATTTCAAGCTGTGTAAACATGAAATCGAATCCAAGCATAGTTCCCTATGGTTCAAGCTTGTGTAAAAATGAACCCATCTCCATTTTAACCCTTGTGATCGCCATTCTATCAGACTCTTCCATTAGGTGAGCCTTGGTTTTTCTTCTTCCATCGTCACTATCTACTTGGCCGATCATATGCTTTCACTTGGTTGTTTTACCCTTTTTGAGGAACAGTTGCAATGAGTGGTCTTATTAGCCAACCTCTTAACCATTACATGTTTTGAGAAGTTCCAACATCACGGAACTAGCTTCTATCCTAGACATCGCTCGTTCCTCAGAGTGGAGTCCTCTTTAAGCTCTTATGAGACTCTCGAAATATGAAAATATTGTTGAGCACTTGTCCTTTTCAGCTTGTTAACAGATTGGAAATGACATCTACTCAGTATAAGTTTAACCCTTTTCTGGACTAAGATAGATTATTTACAAAAAATGAATACGTTGATCAAACATGGTCAATAGGTTCTCTCTTGTATTGTTTTATGATTTTTTGGGCTTGAGAGACAAATCTACAAAAAAGAACTTGTGGAGTTTTCTTTCTGTCCGTTTTCAAACTCTCTAAACATTAAAATGACGAAGTTATCATTGTCGTTAGACTCGTTAAAACATCAAATAGCAACAAACTTGTCCATCATGAGAAGACCAAGTTTCACCTTCGCTAGGCTTGTTAAAACATCACATAGTGATTGGTTCAGCCGAAGGATGGAATTATACAACAAGCATATGTTATCCTCCTCAATCTTGATAAAATATAAAGAGGTATTGATCAGCAATGACTAGGGAAAATGGAAAAATGGGTATACCACTTTTGGTAGTAGGTCGCTCTTGAACATGGCACTTTCACTTCATCACTGTGACTATTTGGGTTTGGTTATCAGCTTGATGGTATCATACTGTTGGTCTATCATACCATCCATCACTTTGTTTTAGGTCAATGCCACCAATTCATTTCAATGTTGCCTACATGTTCAAGAGAAGTCATTCAGTCAAAATGCATCCTTTGCAATACAATAAACCTTCATTTTCATGACCGCCATTCCTTAACCTTATGTCATCAGTCAAATTCTGTCTCCAAAATCATTACACTAATTTCGTGTCATTGATGTGGATACATCAAGGCCCTCCTACGATGAGTCGCTTCTTGTCGATATCAGCACATTATCCAAGAAGTTGACTTAGAAACACCCTTCAAGTACCTTGAGGCTTGCATAGATCAATGACAGATTTCTCGCTTCCAGCAATAGGTTGACATCACTAGCCTTCTACCGAAAGACTTTGTATGGTGTTCGATATCAAAACATCCATTCACACCATGCAGAAAGTACTGCATTACCTTGAGGATCATTATCATTGTCAGTGATTTCTCTCATTTCTATTAACAGCTCACATCATTGGCTAGTAATCAGACGGTATCTTCCCATGTTCAACTTCACATCACATATTCACATGGTTAGACTCATACTTGAGTGAATGATTGAATGAGATAGAAGACCCTGGATCTAGTTTCATCCATCTGGGCTGTGATTTCAGGAGTACTAAATCATATGTACAATGGCCTTACACTTATGGTCATCCATTCATGGGTCTATATCTGTAAACGACTATCTATTTACATATAATGAAAGTTTATATGTTCAGCATGGGTATGCCTTCCCTTAGTGATTCATGAAAAAGTTAAAATATCATGATATATGTATTGTAATTGATGCAGGTCACCTTCCACTTCGAAACCTCCACATCACATCGTAAAGCATTTCATTCGACATTTACATTTTTCGACTTCATGCTTTAGGGGGTAGCTATTATAGATCCATTTGGACATATCACTCCCATCATCCAGATCAGTGTTTTAGGGCTCATCAAACCCTAATTTCAGTTTCTACATGCCCTAAACAAGTCAACCTTTTGAATGCCTCCTTCCCAGACAGTTTCATGACATCCTGAAATGATCTTTAAAGGGACAAGCGTAGGTAGGCCCATGTAAGGGTGTGCTGCAGAGTAGTTAAGTCCATGCCAAGGTGCTCTGCAGAGCACTTAGGCCCTCTTTGACCTGCGCTGGGCGAGATTGAGCGAAATTCACATAGGGTTTGGGGAATATTCTTATCTCTTGGAGTCTTATAGAAGTTTCCCTCACTTATCAACTCCTATGAGCTCGAAAATGGATGAGGAATGAGTTAAGATGCATCCTATCCTCTCATCCCTTCCTCCATGGAACTAATTCTAAGTATGGAAGGTCATTCAATACCCCCATTTATGACATAACCTCCTCCATCTTCCTATAAATTGAGCACTCATCTAAGTGATCAAGTGCTGGAATTTGATGAATTGTAAGGAGATAATGTTTCTATGAGAATTGACTTTGAGACAAGTATTCTTATGCTGCCAAAGTGTCATGCTTTTGATGTGATGTGGATGGAACCAAAGCTGGAGGAGTGACTTCGAATCAAGCTTCATGGTTGTAATTCTTCCTTATATTCAATAAAGTATTTGCACCTTTTTCCATATGCTTATGTTGATATGTGATGCTTATATGTGTGAATGTATTTGATTCCATTTACTTGTAATCAATAGATATTTTGCTTTGATCGGTTCTTTGCCTTCTGTTGATGTTTACAGGTACTTCTCAAGCGTGTTAAGTACGAGACGGAGCGACAGGATCGATACGAAGGAGATAATAGGAAAGTGAAAGTACAAGTAGGTCCTCTCATTCTCTTTGTCTTATCTATTGTTTATAAAGAAAGGTTAAAGTGCTTTAAACTGTTGTTCTATATATAGCTATTGTCTAGGGAATTAGTATTTATCTGTAGATACCAAATTCTTCATAACAAGCACAAATACCACTTGCATAAATTTTGGTGGGTAGTAACCACTATTAAGTCTACACATTTACCATTTTACTCCTAGGTAAGTGTTGAGGAAAACATAAATAATGGTGGGAAGTAATTCATGGTAATTATATTTTTTTACATCTTATTCCTATCCATATTTATGCAAATTCTTTCTTAAATTATAGTGTGAAATAATTAATGGTAAATATGTTATTTACCTAAATATGAGCTATTTTCAAGGATTTTATTTTTGATGATTTTTCTCCAAAGCTTCAAAACAAAAACTTGCTACACAAATATCTAAAAATCATGCATGAGAGACAACCATATCCATAAATTATGGCATTACATATGTAAGGAACTTATAGCATTAATTGAAAAATAAGTGTTAAATGTTATAAGTTGCACTAGTCAATCCTAAACTAATAGTACTCAAAAAGAAAATCCATTGCTAGAGTTATGCCTTGGTAGGGACTAATGAGATGGTGAATGGATAAGCTCAATATTTCATTTCTAGTTCATTTCACAATGTATCAAAATTATCAAAGAACTAACAAATGGTTTTCAAAGGGGATATTAAATTTTTTATGAGGTTTAGAAGATAAAGGATGCACTTTTGACAAATTGTGAAGCTTTTACAAGAAAACTAACATGAGAGATTATAAATATGACTTTAGGCTATAGCATAATACTTGAAGGTATGTATATTTATGACCTCATTCTTTATTTAATCTTACATCTTACTCTTATTAGGTTTGAGGAAAAAAAAATTTAAATTATTTTTTTGAACTTTTAAGGTCTTGTGGATTTTGGTGTTAGTCATGAGGGCATTAGATCTAATAATGGGCAAGTTCTGATTTAGTTTTAAGAGACTGGAATTTGAATTAGGATGTGGGATTTCTTAGGATCATTCATACAAATCAATAACAATATTTTAAGGGAAGCCTATTGATTCCATATGTAAGGAGGAAGATGGAAATGAATGGGTGCCTATATATTTCGTTAGATCTAGAAAAGGAGAGGTACCTAATTATGAGTGGGGAATGGCATGTTCTTTGGTCATGTCTAAAGCAAGGAGGAAAAATAGGGGTTTCAAAAGAAGGAAAATAAATCTCTCATTCACACAAGAGAAAAAAAAAAGCTCCAAGCTAGTAAAAAATTATACATAAGCATCTTGACTCAATTACAAAGGTCTGTTAGAGCAAACCAACCCCTAGGGCGTGGGTAATTAGTTATAAATTTGTTACTAAACTATAGGGGCTAGGCCACCCTTAAAAGGCTTACAAAACATGAAATACTAACACCCTATTATTGTAGGAAACTATGAGGGAGTTTGATAGAATTGATATTAACTTAGAAAATATTTTTGTGGGTGGGATTTCCTTTCCTCTAACCCTAGGGGAGAATCTAGTGAATTGATTTGGAGATGTAAAACCAAGTCTCTTTTACGAACTAATGCTTGGGATTTTGACCCAAGTTTAGGCATGATTTTTTGCTCTCAAGATTTTGGTATAAAAATTTGAATCACAAACATTGTATTCCTAATGCAAAGAGGGTCCATTCCTGGGAAAATAAAAATTAACCCTATGTAGCAAAACCATTCCCATAAAATTTTAGGTGGTGATATGAATTTCTCCATGCAGATGCTAAGATATGGGGTGAAATATCTCAAGTGGACCCTTTATAAAGCTTATGTTTATAAAACAGATGGAAGAGGGCTGTATTTGAAGTAGCACCAGTTAAATCAAACCCACTTGGAGGAGCACGAGAATAGGGATTGAAAGTATTTAAAAAAGATAAGACATGTTTTTAATGAAAGAAAGCTTCATAACTAATCATATGAGAATCAAGTAGTGGGTTGAAACAATGGGTAACTTTTCAACCTATCTTTTGGGGCATGGTTTCTGGGGTGAAAAGTGACCTACCCTTATGGTTCAATGCAAAAGGACTTGAAGATGATGACTTGGACTTTGTAAACTAGTGTAGCATCAATTGAGGGTTGATTTCATCCTCATTCTTTAGGAATTTTACACTCGGTCTCACATTTGTTTCTCTGCATTTGAAAGCCAAGAGTAACACACACACACACACATGGTGGCATCCAGACCCAAAATCCAGATGAGGCTTCTATCCCAAATAGTGTGAGGTCTAATTGGGACTTCAAGGAGACCCCCCAATTGTTGGTGGTTCATTTTCCCCCATCAACAGAATGATTTATGACACTCGAACTAGGATGATCTTTCTCATTTCCTTTCTTCGATTGGTTCTTTGTTTCTTCTCGATCTCCTTTTCGCCCCTCTCTTTTTTCCTCTACGTTAGAACCCCAATCTTATCTGAATATCCAAATATTATTTCCCAAAGCTTTCATGAGGATATTTAAATTACGATTTATATCTGTGAATTGCTGTTCCAACTATGAAAGCCTTTCCTTTACAAGATCATGAGGTTTATTCACAAATTTGTCAACCATGATTAAGCTTTTATGGATTTTGGCCTAGTTGATCTATATCCCCTATAAATATCCACAATATACCTAAAGAAACCTACTTTGGTACTAATATGATCGTAAATAATTCTCAATATTCCACTAGAAATTTCATCACAACAGATCTAATAAAATTATATTTAAAATATGAAATTCTACTCTCTTACAGTCTTATTTTCTTTTATATTTTTGAATCTATAGATTACTATTAATATTGTATGCATGTGTATTAAAATTATGTATAAATATATAACATTTAAATAAGAGCTCACACACACATTTGACACAAGACATGACTTGGGAAACCCTTTTAGGAGAAAACCCTTGCTCAAAGGTGAGGTTGTTATATCCTCAGTTCTCTGAATGGAAAATGATTGTGAGCACAAAGAAGCATGTATTATGGTCTATGGGCTACTGTAGGGCACAAATCCTCTTTATGTGGTCTATCTCCTATCCCTCTCGGCTATTTTTTCTTAACTATGGAACAAATGCACTTGAAATAATTCCATCTCTTTTCCTCCTAATGGCCTGGTTATAATACAACCCAATAGCCTATTGGTGGTTAGGCTTAACTACTTCAACTGTTAACTATAGTTACAATATTGAATCTTATTGAGTCTTCTTCATCATAATCACATTGTTGGCCCCTTCCTCATAAATAATGGCGGTTGACGTGGCATCCTCTAAAATTATGGAAGTGAAAATAATAAGGTCAACTTCTTAGTGGCATAAATTTCACTTATAGACTCTGATTGACACAATTCTTGTGTTGTTGGAAAAGTACCTGCATGTAAAATAGGAAAAGAAAGAGGTGATGTGTTAAACTGTGTTATCGTTGCGACAAACACCCTCCAAATTTTTTCCTATACTCAAATTTTGGAGCCTACTATGGATCTTTGGATCGGTCATTCCATAGTCACTTCTTGGTCAGTTGATGCTTTGTTAAGCCTTTGAGATCCCTACTTGAATTGTAAGTGTCGAAGTCCCCTGCTCACACATGCTCAATCCGCAACGATTCCATGATCAAATTATTTTACGCTAGCCTTAACAAGCACAGAACAATCCATCAAGACATTGTTTGTGTGATGATTAACTTATGTTAATAGTTAGTGCACACTTTCAATGATAGTCTCTTACTTTTTCTACTATTGTACCTCTATTTTGATGATTTTTTCAAACTGCCACTTTTGAACGCCTTCGCTTTCATGAGTGTCACTTTCATGTTTTCAAATATCACTTTTTCTTTCTTTCACCTTAATTAGTTTTGTTTTCATGTTATCTTTTCTTTGGAATGTTCCGATTTCATTATCATTTTCATATTGCAAGTGGTGTTCACACTTTTCTTTTAAATGTAGAAAATGTCGTCTTCTGGCATGAGAAGTGTCGATTTTCATGTAAAGTGTATTTTTTCCTTGTTTCAAAGGGTAAATTTGGTATTTATGAGTCCTTATATTCATGTAGACATGTTTCATTCCCAAATATTTATGCACTTTTGCACAAGTGTCGTCACTTTCGTCGCAAAGTTGACCTTTTGTGTCGGACTTGCAGAGGTATGTTGTATCACCGTCGCAATGAGGGATTCATGTTGTTCCTGTTTCATGAGTGATCAATGTTATGTCATTGACTATTTGAGTGTGAGATCATGACCTACTTGTGTCTTTATTCACCTGAGCTTCATTGATCCAACACTTGGCCTTATCCATAAAAGTTTACTCCAGGCACCTTGACCTCACTCAGCCTTCTTAAGCTTCACACTACATAGTATCAACCCTCAAGCCCTAGCCTTTCCTCTTGGAACTACTCATTTTGCAGTCATAGTGCCTAGACTTGACCCCTTAGCTTTAGAACTATGCAATTTATGCGTCCCAGTCAGCCACAACTATGCACTGCGCAGTGTCAAGCGTCAAGCCCCAACCTTGAGCTCTTGAGCCCTCAATTGTGTCGTAACCTAGCCCAACCTGTCAGAACTATGCATTGGGAAAATTCAAGGCTCAAGCCTCAATATTAACCTCTTAAGTCCCTCAACTGCACAGTTCCCTAATTCTTTCCTTCTAAAACTACACTTTGGGAAACCTCAAGCCTCAAGCCCCGATCTTGAGCTCTTGCTCCCCTCAATTGCACAATCCTTTTACCTTGGCCATATTGACTTGTGCATTGTGCAATCTCAAGCCTCAGTCTTAGACCTTTCCCTCTAAAATCGTGCAATCCTTAAGTCTGTCACTCAACCAGTCACCAATTCTAGCCCTAACAAGTGATTTCATGAAATATGTTAGGTTAGGGGTTTTCAGACTAATGTCGTCTTTTCATGAATGGTTTTTAGCTACACGTACTCTATCTTATCATGAAGGATTACGATGGAGAAAAAGGAGAAGGAGACTGTGTTAGAAGACACCTATGGAGATGAAAAGACCAGATGAGCATTAGGTGTGAAGACGAAGGAACATAAGTTTACAACACAAGACAAAATATCAAGACCACATTTAAGACTCCTTATCTTCAAGTCATGAGGAGGAGGAAGAATAATAACATGCACCATAGTTCATGAGACACAAAGAAACTAGTAGCAAAGGGTGACTTGATATTGCCATGTCATCACAAAGTCCATGTCAACAATGACATGTAATGTCGTGTCATGAGTCATCATGTTCCACACCATTTTGTGGATTATGTAAACTCTATATGGCAGATATGTAATGTAAAGTGTAAGCCCAAGAGTAATCCATGTAATGTGAAAAGTCATGTAGGAAGTCAAAAGGTCATAGAGAAGTAGAACAATCATGAGGGTAACCCAAGACTCACAAGGGTGATGAATGATCACTCCACTTGTTATATATACACCTTCATTGTTCATGCAAAGGACTTTTCACCTTGGCTCCTCCTACTAGGCATTGGAGAGGAAGATAGTTCTCTTGGAGGAGTGAGTGACTATTAGAATGATCCACTATTAGGGCTAGTAGTGTTCATTGTCTTCATGTATCTTGGAAATTTTACTTAATTCATATGCTCATTGAGCCAGCACGCTTTCATGCATATGTCATGAATATTATAAGACTATTCTTTTAATTTTGTGATGTATGCTTTTTTCATTTGTACTAAGGAAATTGAACTATTTTAGTGGCTTTGGTACTTATCTTGTTGAAGGTGTGTTGTATTTTCTTTAACAATCGATGCTTCCATGTGAACTATTTCGTTGGTTGATCAATAATTCATTCATATGTATATGCTCATGTGCCTTTTCTAGATTAATACTATTACTTGTTTTTAAAGGCCCCACTTTTCTCTCCCCTTTTAGTAGAAGGACCTTGGTACTTTCCACAGTTGAAAATTTCACAAGGCATACTCACTTGCTGATATGAAAATACATATGTATTACTCTCTTGTGTTGAACGTTGTACCCAAGGAAAATATACAAGGATACGTGGCACCTGGGTTGATGCTCTGGATGGGGCTCCTACTCCAAATGGTGTGAGGTCTAATTGGGACTTCACATTGGGGAGACCCCCTTGGTTGACAGATTTCCATCACTGTCAATAAATGGCACTATAAGGAGGGAAAATGACAAGCTATGCCCGTTTATTCTAATTTGAACCTCTTATCTGAAATGGATCATCATCAAATCATACTCTCGAGGTGGTTTTCTAACTTGTCGTCTAGTGAATTTTCAATCCCAGACGGGTCTTTACATGACTTTTTTGAATTCAAGTTTGATGGTGAGGGTGATACATCAGTTGTCGGGCATGAATTTTTTTCCTTATTATCTGTGAATACTATTAAATTTATTGTGAAGATGTGGCTTGTATTCTCTTTTACCTCACCCTTAAAGATCAATTTAGCCTATGGTTTCACATTCTACCACCTGCTTCCATTAATTCTCTTGAACACCTCATCAAGGAGATTTATTTAGCATTTGATTGGTATGATTACCGAGATGTTTATAAAAGGATTAATCAACCAAGAATGAAGCCTAATGAATCAATTTAGGATTTATCTAATTGATTCCTTCACATATGTTATGAATTTCCTGAAAAATACACATATTATTATTTATTTAAACAAAAGTTTGAGCATTTGGTTCATATCTCTTTACACGATGAATCTAGACCTCCTGATGTTTATGCTCTCCCAACTCTTTTAAGTTGTGAGACCTCTAATTTCAGAGGAGGAACGTATTATTCTTTTTGTTCTTTGTCCTCCTCCTTTTCGAGTTTCAATGAGGGTGCCTCCTCATGATGATAATAAAGTTGGGAAATATGCAAATCAAATTCCTAATCTATCTTCTCATCCTCCTTCCACTTTTCATGACTCAGATCCCATGAAGGAAATCCTAGAATGGTTCATGAAGCCTATGGTGAAGACTAATTTCTCCATTCCTCAATATGGTATTAACACTCATAACTCTAGTCTTGAATATGATTTGGATTCTTGTCATCCTCTATCGTCTCTTTCTCATGACTCCATTCCACATGATTTGCTTGATCAACTTGTTCGAAATAAAAAAGGTGAACAAGTGCAAGGTAGTCACATTTTGCAGGTAAAGGAGCAAGAAGGTGAATATTCTTTCAATCTTTCTTCTCTTTTTCAAAATCCTCTGCGTGAAGATGGTGTTTCCTCATTCTTGGTTGATATTGAATCTGGTAATCTTGGTATTCAATCAAATGTGATAAGTTTTCCTAATCAACCTAAAGTCTTGGGAAACAATAATTCTAATGAGGATGACTTCATTGATATATATATGATGACCATCATGAATTCCCAAGTGCACCAAATGATATTTTATCTTCTCAAGGAGATTTTGTTTCAAAATATTTAGATCTTAAATCTGTTCCAGCCAAAGAAGATTTGCTTATGAAAATGTTTTTCTCTTCAACTCCCTATCCTTTGTGCTCTGTTGTTTATAATGCAACTACTTGTGATGAAGACCCTCCATGTTCTTCAAGTTTGTTATCTCATGAGTTGAATCTTGAAATGACACAGGATAGTGAGGATATCCATGATGAATAAGAAAGCGATGAAATTATAGAGAATCCATTCCATTCCTTGTCATCTCTTGTTTTGTATGGTTGGTGGGGGGGGGGGGGGGGGGGGGGGGGGGGGGGGGGGGGGGGGGAACTCTTCAAATCAGCGCGATCATGAGATTTTTCAGATTCATACATCATTAGACCTGTTATCATAGGAATATTATGACTTAAGTAGTTTGTTTGTTGAAGTTGAAAATTTTGATCAAACCAATTATGTAGATAGTTTTCATCCAGATAATGGTGATCATGTTAAATTAATCGAAATCAACTATCCGCACGCAATTTGCAATCTGAATCAATTTATAAAATGTTCTTATCTATATTTTCAAAGTTCTGAAACTTGTCAGGAGTTTGAGGCACTTCAACTCTCGTTGATGGTTATGTAAGGTTCTCACGATCTTGGTAAAATTCCTAAACCATGTCATATATGGATTTTCTCAAATAATTCTTTCATTCTCATTGTTTCACTGGATGCCAACTCATTCTGAATGGATTTTGGGATTTCTTGTTACAATTTTCCTAGTTCTAGAGATCGGGTTTCTGATCATACCACTACAGTGAATTCATCCTCATGCAAATCTCTTGTATCTAATTCATGTTTGGAGTGTATACCTTTCATGAATGTTCAGAATTGTGGAAAAAGTCAATTTGAAGATTACCTTTGGCCGAAGAATTCATATCTGTTAGTGCTACGGTGGATAATGAGCTCCTATTCTCTCTTATGAATGTCTTGATGATACCAAAGATTATCATGAGTGTTAGCAAGTGCTTAAGTTATTTTTTCAATCAGGTTCTTATTTTTCATCCATTACATCCTGACTAGTTTCAAATGTTTGTTATACTAACATTCCTTTTCAATTGTTTTGATTATTGTGATGCTTGCACAATTTGTCACTAGTTACAGGAAAATAGTTTGTTTCATTCGGCATGCGCGGAAGTTGGTTCTATACTTTAGATAATTTGAAGATTTATTCAAATTGATTTATCTTTGTTAACTACTACCTGGAAAGTTGATGCTTTAATAAGCTCATTTGGTCATGATTCTTGCACTAATGAATGTCTTTCAACTTACCATTTTCTCATTGACACATCAGATGGCATTCAATAATATTTATGGTTTATCTCACCATTCAAATACCTGTCAAGCAACTGAGGCCCTTCAGTGTTCGTTGATGGTTATCTCAGGCCCTGACTATCTTGACAAGCCCTATGAATACAATCAAGTTCATTTTCCCTTAAAATATTATCATCTTGATCCTGTGATTTTAACTGAAAATTCATCTTTTCAAATATTTTAGGGTTCTCAAGATGATTGTTTTGAAATTTTCAATCCAATCACTAAATGGTTGGAGAAATCCTACTTGGAAAGCTCTGTCACAAATAACAAGTTTTTATCTTTTTCATGCTTTCTAATAAGTACAGTGCAAATGAAGATACGTTTGCAAGAAGCTTCTGAGGTTTGTTTAAATATGGTCTTCATAAAAAAGGATAGAATGTGAACTCGTTATAAGTAGTGGTTATGACACATATTTATGTCGATAAGCAGGACCTTCTATTTCTTGTGCAAGTTCTTCAAGCTCTTATCTTTTTTGTCAAACGTTGCTTTATATCAATTTTAATTGGTCATATCTTTTTTATTCTAGGTCACGAACAACTATGGTGGCTTCATTGGAAAATGCATTACACTTGACCCTAGTCTTCTATCTAGTTAGGTTAGGAGTAAGTCTAGTTGCATATTAGTTTCCCTTGCACATGCATCCTGCACTCGATTTCCATATTCTTTCATTTGTTTCACAGCTTTTGTCTCGCATTAAGGTGTCGATTTAGCCTCCTTTTTCTTTGTCCTTTTGGTTTTGGTTTTGGTTTTTTGTTGTGTATTCTCTCTTCTTTTGTGTTTTTTTTTAATAAGACTTTGCATGAAGAATGTTCCCTTTGGTTCGAAGACAAGGTGGAAAAATAGAAGAGTGATTTGTGACACTATAACATTTGGCTAACCTTCAATCCTTCTTTTGTGTCTTAGTTACCCCTTGGTCGATGATGTTCTAATGGAAAATACAATCCGTGTATGAGGAAATCTTTGTGTCGAACCATGATATCTAGGTCTATTTTGGAAACATCATGCCTACGATTAGTTCTTTACATTTTGGTGTTTTCCACACTAATAAAAAGGGATAATCTAAATGAACAAACCAATATTAGAGTCTTTACATATGCTTCTCTCAAGGAACAACCTCTTCTACTCTCAATAAGTCGAGATCCCTCTTCCACCCATGAAATGAATAAGTGCATATGCACAATCCTTATAAAATAAGTAAATAAAGGGTGAAGAAAGAGAAAGGATTCTTACGAGGGAGGTGAAGAAAACAACTCCACCAGGGTCCTGTACAGGCTCACTGGTAGCAACACGATGTTTGCGTTCCTAAAGTGACTATGTCAGGGTATTGTCTAGGCTTGCTGACAACGCAGCAACACCATAGATGAGGAACTATAGTCTAAAAATCTAAAGCTCGTGCACTACATTACCCTTCTACTATCTTGAAATGTTGTGATATTGCTAGTCATATATTTGTGGTCAATCAAGAAGGAATGAAAGGGACTATGCTTACATATGGAGTAATTGGGGAAGATGGAGTAATCCAAATGATGAACCAATACTCCCTAAAGAACTAGACCCTACATAGAGAATTTACAAAGGCATAGAAGCTCGAGTTCTACCAGTGTGTCACCAAGTGTTTTCACAACGAAAAACAATCTCCAAAAATTTTCCTATAGTTGAATTTTGGAGCCTACTGTGGATCTTGTGATCAATCATTGTATAGTCACTTCTTGGTTGGTTGATGCTTTGTTAAGTCTTTGAGGCCCCTGCTTGAATTGTAAGTGTCAAATTCACCTGCTCACACATGCTCAGTCTACAACAACTCCATGAACACATTATTTTATACAAGATTGAACAAGCATAACATAGTCCATCAAGACAATATCTGTGCTATGATCAACCTATGTCGACAGTTAGTGCACACTTTCATTGATAGTCTATCACTTTTGGTTGCGATTGTATCTTTATTTTGGTGAGTTTTTCAAACTATCACTTTTGCATGCCTTTGCTTTCATGTTTTCAATTGTTTCTTTCGCTTTATTTCACCTTAATTAGTGTCATTTTCATGTTATCTTTTCTATCACATGTGTCGTTTTCACTATTGTTTGTATATTGTAAGTGTCACTCGCACTTTTCTTTTCATATAGAAAATATCATCTTTTAGCATGAGAAGTGTCACTTATCCTGTAAAGTGGAGTTTTTCCTTGTTTGAAAGGGTAAATTTTGTGTTGACGAGTCCTTATAGTTATGTAGACATGTTTTACACTAATTCCAAAATATTTATGCACTGTCGCACAAATGTCGTCATTTTCTTCACAAAGTGTACCTTTTGTGCTACACTTGGGGAGGTATGTTGTATCACCATCGCATTGAGAGTGTTGCTATCATTTTCTGAGTGATCAATGTTGTGTCATTAACTATTTGAGTGTGAGATCATAATCTATTTTTGTCTTTATTTACCTGAGCTTCAATGATCCCACACTTAGCCCTATTAAAAAAAGTTCGCTCCTAGACAACTTGAGCTCACTTAGCCTTCTTGAACTATGCATTACACTATCTCAACCCTCAAGCACTGACTTTGATTCTTGGAACTACACATTTCACAATCACAATTCCAAGCCTTGACCCTTGAGCTCCAGAACTACGCAATTTTTGCCTCCTAGTCAGCCACAACTACACATTATGTCAAGCCTCAAGCCCCAACCTTGAGCTCTTGAGCCCCTCAACTATGCAGTCACCTGGCCTAGCCTCTCATAAGGTGCATTGGGAAAATTCAAAGCTCAAGCCTTAAGCTTGACCTCCTGAGTCCCTCAATTGTGTAGTTCCCTATGTTTGTCCTTCCAGAATTGCACATTAGGAAACATCAAGCCTCAAGCCCCAGCCTTGAGCTCTTGAGCCCCTCAGTTGTGAAATCCTTTGAACCTGTCCATCCTGAACTACACATTTAGTAGTCTACAACCTTAGTCCCAGACCTTGGCTTCTAGAATGATGCAATCCCCTAGTCAGTCACTCAACCAGTCACTAGTTCCATCCCTAACAAGTGATTTCATGAAACATGTTAGATTAAGGGCTTTTAGACTGATCTCATCTTGTCATGAATGGTTTTTAGTTGCAAGTACTCTATCTTGTCATGACAAGATGATGATGGAGGAAAAAGAGATGGATACCATGCTAGAAGAAACCTATGGAGCTAAAGAGACCGGATGATCATTAGGCGAGAAAACAAAGGAACATAAGATTACAATAAAATATAAAATATCAAGATCACATTGAAGACTCCTTATCTTCAAGTCATCAGGAGAAGGAAGAAGAATAACATGCACCATATTTCAAGAAGACACAAGGAAACTAGCAACAAAGGGTGGCTCGATATTGCCATGTCATCACAAAGTCCATGTCAGTAGTGCCATGTCATGTCATGTCATGAGTCATCATGTGCCACATCATTTTGTGGATTATGTAAATTCTATATGGGAGAAATGTAATGTAAAGTGGAAGTCCAAGAGTCATCCATGTAATGTGAAAATTATGTAGGAAGTCGAAAGGTCATAGAGAAGTTGAATGGTCACAATGGTATTCCAAGAGTCACAAGGGTGGTGAATGGTCACCCCAATTGTTATATATACACCCTTGTTGTTCACGCAAAGTACTTCTCCTCTTGGCTCCTCCTATCAGGCATTAGAGAGGAAGATAATTGTTTTGGAGGAGCGAGTGACTGCTCTAATGCTCCACTATTGGCACTGGTGGTGTTCACTGAGCAGATAAGACAAGAGTATCAGGATGACCACTATTACACATTCATTTATGCATTACATGTACATTTGGCCTTCGTATACGCCCTATGGGGATTATATCATATACATTTAACCCCATATATGCCCCCTTGGGGTCATACCATAGTACACTTCTTCAAAACTCTTGTCCTCAAAGCCTTATAGCTAAAGGATTTACATGTGATGAAACCTAGTAATGTGGTTTTCTTATTTTCTTACTTCTTCTTTCCACTGATGATAACCCATCAATCCAAACTCAAATTTTCTCATTCTTAATCCTTGATGTCTGTTTGTTATACATATACATATACATATATGTGTGTGTGTGTGTGTGAGAGAGAGAGATATAACTTCTCCAATTTGTAGTAGTTATTTGTCATTGGAAATATCCTATTGAATACTACTTTGTGATGCAATATTCCAATATTGATGAGTATTACATCTCCTTCCTTGATAGTGTTGATATTGATCTTCTTATCTTCCTTGAAATCTAAACTAATAATGTGGGTATCAATATGGTTTCACATTTAATGGTTTTCCTTCACTCTATGCATTCATTTCATATTTATTCTTTTTAGAGATAACATCATCCTATATTATGATCGATTGGTCTTCGACTGCTCTATCCTTGGAGATAATACCATCATATTTGACATGTATATCCTCTAAATGGAGTTCAACTTCTTCAAGCATATTTCGTTGACTGTATTGAATATTTTCTTATTTCTCCTTTTGAAGTTGCAATGTAACACCATTATCATATTTTGATGTACTTCTTCAATTGTAGATTACATTTCTAATTTTACGTCATCAATATTTATGGATTCCTCTACCATCTTATAAACTTCATCTTCAAGTCTTTTTCTATTCTTGTCATTAAATATCCTTACTTTTCCTTGATTTTGACTATAATTTTCTTCTTACTTCAATCTCTTGACCTTACATATTCATTTTTAATTATGGTTATGTAACATGCATATTTCAATTTTCATGTTTCTTTTCCAGTTCTTCCTTTGACTCATCCTTTCCCACATCCTTTTTCTACCCTTTCCCCATTTTAATGTTTGAACCTCCTTAATGAGTGCTTCATTAAGGTCTCGTATCTTAGATAACTCCCTACCCTTCTTCTTCTTCATATATTCTTTTACTTCTTTTAACTCATCCTCAAATTTATGCACCTCTTCCACTTTTAGTCATTGATCCAGTTTTTTTAGAATAATTCCTTAAACAACATTCACATCATGTTTTATATAGTTTATATATTAATACTCATTCATCACACCTAAGATTTGAAACCAAATATTATGAACCAAAACCATGAAGTATCATGTACAACAAATGTTAGCATGGAGCACTATTAGGCCAATCACTATCACATATACATTTACATATTACATGCACAATTAACCCCATATATCCCCTTAGGGTCATACCATACCACATATAGAATTATATAAGTATTATGATTCAAGTTGCAAATATTGTACAACATAGGAAATAATTAATATAATTAATATATATATAGATATATATATATATATATATATATATATATATATATATATATATATAAACCAATTAATATTTATTGGATTAAGTTGTCACTTATTAATGATTAGATTTCAAACAATATTAGTTGGAAGTTGCTACCAAATAATTTACTTAGATAATGAAAATCAATTTGTTAATATTATTTTGATAAGTGGTTATAATTAGTTGGGATTGTTTCCAATGAACATGGTTATATCATTTTTTGTCTCCATAAAGTGAAAGAGCTTATTTCACAGTCTCTATTTAAAAGAGAGAAAATATTACAAAGTAAGGTTTTAATAGAGGTTGAAGATTGAATATTGTACTAAAGGACATTTGAAAATAACAATACTCTTTCTCCCTCTCATTTTAATTTTATTTAATTTAGAAATGTAATCATTGAATTTCTAAGGGCTTGGAGTTCTTCTCTATATGAAATAAGGAAGTGCCCCTTATTTGCAAAAAGAGGAGAAAGCTATAACTCTTTAAATTAGGAGCAAAACAATTATTTCATTTTCAATATTTTCTTTCTTATAAGTGTACCATTTATATTTTTGCACGTGATTTTAGTTTTGAAAAATATACCATGCATTTTTAACATTACACTTTTCTTGTGCAATGAAATAAAAAATTTATCTTACTCGGAATACAACCAAAAAAAATATACTCTTTATTATTTACACATACAATGCACAATACCTCACAAACACTTTGAACTTTAAATTAACGTAATAAATACAAACGATTTGATCACATCCTTTGTTATTAAAAAATTAATTAAAATCATTATCACTCATAATCTAAAACTTAGGATTTCACATAACTACTTTTTACTTTTTATTTCCTTCCCCTTCACACCTTATTGTCTTATATTGCAAATATTTAAAAACACTTCCTCACATTCATATAATATAACTATGCAAATATTTAGAAACACTTGCATTCATATAGGGTCTCATAACCCACATGGATATTTATTACTTTTTATATCCTTCCCCTTCGCACCTTGTTTACTTACATTTAACTTCCCTTCAACTAATATCGCCTTTCCTGGCATTCATATAGGATCTTGTAACGCATCTTGTTTGGGCCTTTTTAAGTTGATTCACTTACAAAGTTTCAAATTATGAATATACAGCTTTTAGATTTCTTTTAATTTCATTATCATATTTATAAAATCTTATCATTCATTACAATATTCTTGAACAAAGTAATCATATCAATTTATTAAAATTAATTATATTGAATATCCTCTTTAAATTCTTTTTAATCTCATTTTTTTAATAAAATTTTATTATCACTTTTATAAAATTTTATTATTTTATTATATATAATCTTGACAAATAAATATAATAATAATAATTTTTTATGATTATAATTAAATTTGACCATTTTTCTTTGATGGTAATTACATTAATTATGCATAAATTTTTAGTTTTTTTTACATCATTAAATTGATTATATTAAATATCTTTTGATTAATTTATAACTCCACTATCCCTAATGATTTCATCTATTAATTATTTCATCAATGTTTAATTTAATATAAAGAAAAACTATCACATCATTCCCAACACCCACCCAAACACAAACATGTCACTTTCACTCAAACATAAACCTTAATAAAAATTATATTAGCCGCCTATTTTCACGGATACTTGAACCATCCTTAAACATTATGGAATTTTATTTTTATATAACCATATAATGAGAGTGTTCTTCAATATGTCACCATCACAAACACCTTTACAATTTAAAAAATCAATATGCATTGTTTTTTCATTTTAAGATTTTTTTGAGATTATAGATAATAATTAATATAAAATAAATATAATTGACAATTTATATAACAATGTCCAAAAGGTATTTTTTTTTTATCACATTGTTTTCATGATTATATAGTGAATATAAAAAATAAAATAAAAAATTATATATATATATATATATATATATATATATATATATATATATATATATATTATATTATATTTATTTTATAGCATAAAATGTAATTATTTTTATGGATCTCTATATTTAATATTTATAGTGTTAATATTTAATAGGGGTGAAAAATCAAATCGTGAGTGGGATCGTGGGAACGCAAATCACTTCACCTAGTCTCGAGCTTAATAATCAGGGGACGTGGCATGATCTTTAATTCAGAGTTGGTGCGGAAAAGTTATATTAAGCATGTTGGAGTTAGGTTGGTGGTTGTAGGTCCTCCACTGTAGTTGCTGGTTGTCGATTGTGGTCTGGTGTTTGAACAAGAAAAAGGGTTGGCTTTATGGAGGCCCTACCAGATAGTTAACACTTGTCAAAAATGGTATTTTCTTGTTATACTACTTGTTTTGCCTACATTCTCAAGGGAAAATGGGGCGTGTGAGTAAAATTGGGGATCTAGGACATGGAATTTTTGTGTGTTTTGAGGAATTGTGAAGTGATGATGCCACACTTCCTTCACTGCTGGTAAGATTGTAGTGGTGCCTCTCTCTTGGTAGTCATTTATCCTTGGAGGTATGCTAGATCCTTGCTTCTAGTTGGCTCTCTTGTTTTTTTTTGGTGTTTTGTATCTTTTCTGTTTAGCTGAAATCTCTTTGGTGGTTTTATATGCAATTTGGTTTCTATGGCTTGATCATTTATCAATCTTTTGTGATGAGGGAAAATTTGTGGGTATAGACCTAGGTTCTCAGCCCGTCTTCCCCTGGACTTCTCCTTCGATGTCATCTGGTAAATTTGATAAGAGGGGGTTGCTCGTTCGGTGCTAGTTGCTATTGTGGTTTGGGAGTTTGTAATGTTGATTCTCTTCCTAGTTTTTGAGTGTTTCTATGGGAGTGCAGTCATGAGGCCTTTCGAGTATTTCGAATTCTATGGTTATCTTTTATCTTTGTCTAGAAGATAAATGTAACATACAATAGTTATATGTTCTAGACCATGGTTTTGTGATTTTTGGGTTCATGCTTCATGGTTTAGATGGAATTCAATTGCACTTCTTATTTGAGCTTCTCAGGTGTGTTGGGCACATTCAAAATTGGGATATTCCCAAAGACTATGACTCTTTCTCTATCCTGGCTACATGTAATTTGACTCAATGGAAAATGTCTAATACTCTTTGCAGTTATAGTTTCCCTGCGATTCTGGACAGTCATGAAATGCCACACAAATGTGATCGCCCCAGTTGGGGTGCTGAGGAAAGGGATCAATCCAACTTCCCTCTTCTAGAGGCAGCAACTCCAATGAAACCTACCCCTACCGAGGAACCTAATTCTCCTAATCGACATGAAGAACGCCATTGTTCGGAGGGGTTTTCATGTCATGTTGGACATGCTAGCTCAAATTCTGAAGTGTTAAAAGAATTCTCACCATGCACAGGAAACATCAAGTGTCTATCGAGTAGCTCTTAAAGCTAAGGCATCATGACAAAAATGAACTCATTTCCTTCATGAATGGCCTCTAATGGAATCAATGACACATGTAAGATAGCTTGGCTCCTCTCCAACACAGTCAATGGTGTCTATAAGAAATATTGGATCATATGGATTGTCCTTTGAGCCATATGGAAACATATGTGCATTGTGGCTTTCAGACGCCTCCCCCCCCCTTTGTTCTCCACATTCATGGTAAACCTACTATGTCTTAATCTTACTAGATTTTTGGTCCTATGTCCCTTTCAGTTCTTGGACAACCAAATGGAAATGACTTAGAGAGCATTTTTGAAAACAATTTTCTCATCGACAAATCTAGTATGAATGACACAATAATATTTTTTTCAATGTGTAGATGTAATTTTGATTTATAAATGCAAAAACATATATATATGAATTAAGTTTATTTTGGGTGGTTGAGTGGAATAGTTCTTATCTTCTCACCCAAATTCAAGTATTCTAAGTTAGAAATATTTTTAAATTATATGTTCAAATCTATACGGATAAAATATGGTACGATTTGGAAAAGTTAATTTCCATGATGTCTTAACTCATAAACTCATAAGTGAAGAATTTTTGCGCCCAAAGGGATTCTACAACAGTGTATGAGGGAGATGTTGTCAAGTAACGTTACATAAAAAGATATATGTGTGTGTGTGTGTGTGTGAGTGTCATATTTGTATATGTGAGAGATGTTGTGTGTAAAGTTACTTTAAAAAAAATAATAAACTTTTCAGTATGAGGGATATATGTGAGAGATGTTGTGTGTAATGTTACTTTAAAAAAATAATAAAGTTACTTTAAAATTTTACTTTTTAGTATGAGGGATATATGTGAGGGATGTTACATGTGAGAGATGTCGTGTGTAACGTTACTTTAAAAAAAAATCACGTTACTTTAAAAATTTACTTTTTAGTATGAGGGATATATGTAATTTCTTCATTGAGCCTAGTTCTAATGCCTATAGTATCATGCTAGAAATGTGTAAAGTAATGTAATGTAAACATTTTAACTCAATGAAAATAAAATAAAAATAAGAAAATAAAAATAACCTTAAAAATTAAATAGTAAAGAAATAAAAAACGGCCATGGTATTCATGTGGAATATAACATATTTTAGGGGGAAATTAAACTACCCTAGATCCATCTTAGTTTGATGTTATATTTAGATGCATAATTAGTTCTAGAAAATGATGGTGTTGAATCCATGTAGCCCGTGAAGTTAAAAAGCCTAAATTATTGATATGTTTTAGAGGTGTGGAAATATTTGGAAAAATATAATTTTTACATTCTATCTAATATTTTTTCCACTTCCATCCACCTTACACTAGGTCATATTGGGAAAAATATAATATTAAATATTACATTTTACCCAATATTTACCTAAAATTGGTCCACTTCTCATTGTGATTTTTCTTTATATTTGAAGTTTGCAGGTAAACAAACTCAACCTCAACTATAAAATTAGCGAGGGTGAGGGGAAATATTGCATAAAATGTAATATTTAGGTAAAATGTAATAATATTACATTTTAATTAGTGTTTCCCCATCTCTCGCCACTTTTTGTTGTGACTTGTACTAGTAAATATTGTAATATTATATTTTATCCAAGACTTCCCATCACCCGCTTTAGTTTTTATTAAAAAAATTCTTTAACATTTCGACTTAGTAATAATAAAATAAAAAATATAAATTAACAATTATAATTATAATTATAATCAATAATTAAACCAACCTAAATCTATTTTAATTCTTGATCTATAAATACAAAGAAAAATCTAATTTCTTGAGATACAAACATCCAAAATTAAAATAGATTTAAGCTTATATACCAATTTACTTCTAACCAAATTATAACCTTGCTACACAATACTTTACCTTTATTATTTTACAATTAAATAATCATTTTTATAAAGTATTGGGAAAAATATTATAATATGAAATTTTGTCAACGATTCAAAATAAAATAAAATGTGTTGATTTCATACTCTAAGATGAATGGTATGGCGAGGGGTCTCTGTGAGGGTTCATGTAAAAAGACCGCAAACCACCGATAGAAGATGTAAATACTACGCGCTTCACCCAATTTCTGCGCACGCCTCCATAACATTCCTCGTTCCTGTTGGGTATTTCTCTGTCAAAATCCCAAAAACACAATATAAAATGCACACAGAGACAATGCTCTGTTTCTCTCCATAATCTTAACTCAGCGGAAGGCTACAAATTATTTATCAGAACAGAGTATTACACTCATAAACAAGGATTTGTATTCATTAAAATTGAAAAACCTGATACAATATTCTTCCTCTGCTGTTCAGAGGGATTTACCAAAAGGAAAACACACATTCATTACAGTCTACGCTGCTGCATATTGCAAACATACACTTGCGCTGCTGCGCTTCTGCTCACACACACAAAAAACAATACACATCTAACTTACATACATAATCTGAATAGTTTTAATGAACAAAAATGGAGTCCCATACTGGGAACTGCTCGAGGTTGTCCTTCACGTCCTTGACTGAGTTACTTATTAACTGCGGTAGCTGAAGATTGAATGTCTTCCTACTCGCCCATGCTGTAAATTGAAAGCTTCTGCCTGCTATGCTGTACTGTTCCATGCTCACTTAACTGCCTCCGCGGCAATTCTCTGCTTCTTCATATATATTTGAAAACATATGCAAAACACTGCTAAATCATGAAAAATGGCCTTGGGCGGATTTCAAATATTATACAGTTTGGCTCCGGAAACCCATCGGGTCCGAGCTTCATCGCATGGCGCTTATATAAAAATGGTTGTGTCCCCATGGTTTCCCAATTGCGATATGCCACTTGCACTATGGGCCGATCCTTTGCTTTTCCTTATATTTCGAAAATACATAAAATACATTGAAAATGCCCTGAGCGCGGACTTGAAAATTTATTAAAAACTATTTATAATGTTGTCGGGTCCGCTCCATCACGTCGCAACTTTACTCATGTTAAAGACCCCGACCCTATGACATTGTCGATAGCGATGTGCCGATAGCGATATCGGCGATCACTCATCGCAAACACAAAAGCTTCTTTATAAGTCCTTCACTTCGACTTTGCCGATGCGATATCGGCGATCGCTCGTCGGCGATATTTCATATCGCTGCCGCTGCCTGCCTCCGATGCTCCAACCCGCCGATATGCCGACTTGCCGATACGCCGACGCGATCTGGACCGTTGATCGGTTAGATCTGACGGCTGAGGTTAAAGCGGATCTTTAAGCCTGCGATTTGGTTTTTCTCATAATGTTGGAGTGTTTATGCCTCCCGATCCTTGGTGAAGGGCTCGGTTATTGTCTTCATGCTGCCGCATGGCTCAACTGTTGCACAGTTGAAATTATATTTTCAACACTCCCCTTTAATTTCAACTGTCGGGCATTCAATCATACCCAAACACTTCCTCAAAAATTCAAGGCTTTTCTGATCCAATGGCTTTGTCAAAATGTCTGCTACCTGTTCCTGAGTCCTGCAATGTTGTAGAACAATTTCTCCATTGTTCACCAATTCTCTGATGTAGTGAAACCTTGTATCAATGTGTTTCGTTCTTTTGTGAAACACAGAATTCTTGGACAGTGCAATAGCTGAGCTATTGTCACAATAAATTACTGTTGCTTTTGCCTGCTCTTGGCCTAAGCTCCTCAACATTCTTCTCATCCACACTCCTTGACATGCTGCTGCTGTAGCTGCCACGTACTCTGCTTCTGCTGTAGACAACGCCACAATTGGCTGTTTCTTGGAAGCCCATGAAATGGCTCCTGAACCCATGTGAAAAATATAACCGGATGTGCTTTTCCGATCATCCACACTTCTAGCCCAATCGCTATCAGTGTATCCAACTAAATCTGAATGTTCTGAGGCATGATATAGAATTCCAAACATTTTGGTACCTTTCACATACCTCAAAATTCTCTTTGCTGCCTGCCAATGTGCCTCCTTCGGCCTCTCCATAAATCTGGATATCAAACTAACAGCATACATTAAATCAGGCCTAGTTGCTGTTAAATACATAAGGTTGCCCACAATGCTTTTATATAAGCTAGGATCAAAATCCTTGCTGCTGTCCTCTCTGCTGAGCTTTAATCCCATTACTGTGGGAGTGATTGCTGCCTTGCATTCTTCCATTTTAAATCTGCCCAAAACTTGATTTACATATCTTGCTTGAGATATAAAAATTCCTTTTTCATTTTGATCTACTTCTATGCCTAAGAAGTATCTCAAGAAACCCATGTCAGTCATTTCAAATTCCTCTTTCATGACTGATTTAAAATTCTCAATAAGATAAATATCATTTCCAGTGAAAATAACATCATCTACATACAAGACAACAATTAAAATTTTACCATCCTTTTCCTTGATATAGACTGTGGGTTCTCCTTCACACTTGTCGAATTCATTATCCAATAGATATGAATCTATCCTGCTGTACCATGCTCTTGGCGCTTGCTTCAGCCCATAAAGAGCTTTCTTCAATTTGCACACTTTGTGCTCTTCACCTTTCTTCTCATATCCGAGAGGCTGTTCCACATAAACCTCTTCCATTAACACTCCATTTAGGAATGCTGATTTCACATCCATTTGGTAGACTTTCCATTTGTTTTGAGCTGCTATGGACAACACTGTTCTCACGGTTTCCATTCTTGCAACCGGTGCGAAAGTCTCTTCGTAATCTCTCCCATATTGCTGCTTGTACCCTTTGACAACAAGCCTTGCCTTGTGTCTTTCTATCTTGCCTTCAGCATTGCATTTGGTCTTATACACCCATTTGACTCCAATAACTTCTTTACCTTTTGGTAGCTCTACCAAATCCCATGTCTTGTTTCTTTCTGTGGCATTCATCTCCTCATCCATAGCTTCTATCCATTTCTTATCTTTAATTGCATTTTCGAAATGAATAGGATCATCAACATGACAATACAAGGCAAATAAGGAATTCATTCCTTCATTATAAATGTCACTTAAGTTTCTGAACTTTTTACCTCTTTCACTTGGTCTGCAAGTGCTTGAGGATGCACTTGAATTTCCTCCTTGTGGTGTGCTTGGAGAAGCACTTTCATTTATCCTCAATGGTGTACCTTGCTGTTCTTGTGTTGGTGCTGCTGTTTGGGGATTCATTTCAGCCACCTCTTCTTCATCTTCATCATGAGACAAACAGTTTTTAACATTCACTGTTTTCTCTATGCTTCCATCCCAAGCTTCCTCTTCAATGAATTGAACATCTCTGCTGACAAAAAACTTCTTGGTAGATGGGATATACAACCTGTAGGCTTTGGATTCCTCACTGTATCCAATGAAGATGCATTTCTCCCCTTTGCTGTCCAACTTCCTCCTTAGCTGATCTGGTATGTGTGCATAGGCCACACATCCAAAAACTCTCATGTGGGTGACTCCTTGCTTTCTCCCACTCCATGCCTCTTCTGGCACTTTGTTCATGACTGCTTTTGTAGGACACCTGTTCAAGATATAAATTGCACAATGTACAGCTTCAACCCAATACTCATTTGGCAAATGCTTTGCCTTCAACATGCTCCTCGCCATATCCATAATGGTTCTGTTCTTCCTTTCAGCAACTCCATTTTGCTGTGGGGTGTACCGAGTTGTAAACTGTTTATGAATTCCATTTTCTCTGCAAAACCGCAGGAATTCTTTGGAGATATACTCACCTCCTCTGTCTATTCTCAAAACTTTGATGCGCAGCCCACTCTGATTTTCCACAAGTGCTTTGAAATTTCGGAATTTTTCAAATGCCTCTGATTTGTTTTTCAAAAAATAAATCCAAGTTTTTCTTGTGAAATCATCAATAAATGTTAGGAAATATTGGCTGCTTGCTAATGATGGATCTTGCATTGGTCCACACAAATCTGAGTGGATAATCTCTCAGGGTGCCTTTGCCCTTATACTTTTCCCTGATGGAAAACTCTCTCTATGTTGTTTGCCCAATATACAACCTTCACAAAGGTTGTCCGGCTTCTCTATCAATGGTAATCCTCTTACCATTCCTTTTCTGCTTAATAGGTTTAGACCTCAAAAATTTAGATGCCCAAATCTCAAGTGCCATAACCAATTTTCATCCTTTTGCACGCTTTGGAAGGCCTCTTGGGTGACTGCTGCCATTTCCTTCTTGTTCTTCAAGTCTGCCCTGATCCGGAGAGGGAACATCCTGTTCCTTGTCATCTTCACTTCAGCAATACATCTTTTGCTGGGTGGTATATCCATGATGGTGCACACATCATTTACAAAGTAAACATTGTAACCCTTTTGGACAAGCTGTCCAATACTCAAGAGGTTACATCTCATTCCGGGGACATAGTATACATCTGCTATGGTTTTCCTTTCTCCTTGCTTTGTAAATATTTTTACCTCCCCTTTTCCCATAACAGACACTTTACTATCAGTTCCTAGTGTGACCTCTGATTTCAAATTCTGATTTAAGGCTGAAAAGAGGGCTATATTCCCTGTCATATGGTTGCTGCAACCTGAGTCTAAAAACCAAATATCTTCACTATTTGTTTCAGCCATATTACAAGCTAACAGCACATTATCTTGGCTGACATTTTCTCTAGTGACATTTGCATTTTGTCTATTACTCATATCATGCTGCTTTTTCCTACACTCACTGGCATAATGCCCATATTTTTTACAGTAATAGCATTGGACATTGGATTTTTCATACCTTTGTCCTTGAGCATGATGTTGTCCTCCTTGTTGGCTGCTGCCTTGGCCTTGGTTCTGATTTGGATTGCTGCCTCTTCCTTGAGTATTTGCTGGACTGTTCTTTCCACCTCTGTTCTGGCTTCTGCCTCTTCCTCTCTTGTTTCCTCTTCCTTGACCTCTTCCTCTTCCAAAGGACATCTGGGTCTTGAAGGCTTGCTCAAGAGATGAGTTTTCATTTCTACTCAACCTCTGTTCATGTGTTATCAGTGATGCATGAAGCTCATCAACTGAAAAGTTTGAGAGATCCTTTGTCTCTTCAATGGTGGTGACAATCGCATCAAACTTTGAGGGTAAGACCCTCAATATTTTCTCCACAATCCTCCTTTCTTCAAGCATCTCGCCATGAGATCTTATTTGTGTAACCAGGCCAATTACTTGAGTGAAGAATGAGTCAATATTATCTGACTCCTTCATGCACAGATTCTCAAAATCTTTTCTCAGCAATTGTAGTTTTGTTGTCTTCACTTTCTCCATTCATTGATAGGCTGTTTTGAGAGTTTGCCATGCTTCTTTGGATGACTTAGCTGCTGCTAATCTTGGAAACACGCTTCCATGCACTGCTTGATACAAGAAGAAGAGGGCTTTTGAGTCCTTCTTCTTGTGGCTTTTCAACAGATCCTTCTTTCCCTGAGTTAATGCATTAAACTCATTTTCATCTGCTGGTTGTTCAAAACCATCCTCAACAATTTCCCATAAGTCTTGGGAAGCAAAGAGGGCTTTCATTGTTATTGCCCAATAGTCATAATTTTTGCCATCGAATAGTGGGAGCTGCATACCCATACTATTGCTGGTGCTGGTGCCTGCCATTCTTTCTCTTTTAATTTGGATTCTTTTGCTGAACTTCGCTCTGCTAGAGAAGGTGCTACAGCAAAAGTCTTTCCTTCAGCTTCTTTGACTGCTTCAAAGAGCCTGGATTAGCTCCGATACCACTGTTCGGTATTTCTCTGTCAAAATCCCAAAAACACAATATAAAATGCACACAGAGACAATGCTCTGTTTCTCTCCAGAATCTTAACTCAGCGGAAGGCTACAAATTATTTATCAGAACAGAGTATTACACTCATAAACAAGGATCTGTATTCATTAAAATTGAAAAACCTGATACAATATTCTTCCTCTGCTGTTCAGAGGGATTTACCAAAAGGAAAACACACATTCATTACAGTCTACGCTGCTGCATATTGCAAACATACACTTGCGCTGCTGCGCTTCTGCTCACACACACAAAAAACAATACACATCTAACTTACATACATAATCTGAATAGTTTTAATGAACAAAAATGGAGTCCCATACTGGGAACTGCTCGAGGCTGTCCTTCACGTCCTTGACTGAGTTACTTATTAACTGCGGTAGCTGAAGATTGAATGTCTTCCTACTCGCCCATGCTGTAAATTGAAAGCTTCTGCCTGCTATGCTGTACTGTTCCATGCTTACTTAACTGCCTCCGCGCCAATTCTCTGCTTCTTCATATATATTTGAAAACATATGCAAAACACTGCTAAATCATGAAAAATGGCCTTGGGCAGATTTCAAATATTATACAGTTTGGCTCCGGAAACCCATCGGGTCCGAGCTTCATCGCATGGCGCTTATATAAAAATGGTTGTGTCCCCATGGTTTCCCAATTGCGATATGCCACTTGCACTATGGGCCGATCCTTTGCTTTTCCTTATATTTCGAAAATACATAAAATACATTGAAAATGCCCTGAGCGCGGACTTGAAAATTTATTAAAAACTATTTATAATGTTGTCGGGTCCGCTCCATCGCGTCGCAACTTTACTCATGTTAAAGACCCGACCCTATGACATTGCCGATAGCGATGTGCCGATAGCGATATCGGCGATCGCTCATCGCAAACACAAAAGCTTCTTTATAAGTCCTTCACTTCGACTTCGCCGATGCGATATCGGCGATCGCTCGTCGGCGATATTTCATATCGCTGCCGCTGCCTGCCTCCGATGCTCCAACCCGCCGATATGCCGACTTGCCGATACGCCGACGCGATCTGGACCGTTGATCGGTTAGATCTGACGGCTGAGGTTAAAGCGGATCTTTAAGCCTGCGATTTGGTTTTTCTCATAATGTTGGAGTGTTTATGCCTCCCGATCCTTGGTGAAGGGCTCGGTTATTGTCTTCATGCTGCCGCATGGCTCAACTGTTGCACAGTTGAAATTATATTTTCAACAGTTCCTTTTACCGCTGGCTCTATCACCTGATTCTGCATCATTATAAACAATATTTCATCTGTACTGTCGGGTGGATCATCAATCTGCTGTATCTTGATTAAAATGACCAGTTTCGAGTGGAAGCTCCACCTGGGGACAAACATCTTATGTTTCCCTCATAATGTTCCACCCTAAACCTCTGTCGTTTCAATTGAAAAAAATATAGTTTCTCTAAATGAAAAAAAAGATTGGCAACGCAAATATTCAATATGTGCATTCATAAATGTGAAAACCCAAGAAAGAAATATGAATATAAGAGATGATATGATATGTATATATGAGAGGAGAAATAATAATTACAGGGTCATCGTTGAGAAGGCAAGCCATGTGAAAGACACCATGACATCCTCGAATAACTGTGACTAAGCTCTGGTAATCGAGAATATCAGCTTTCACAATCTGCAGTCTCTCTTTCGCCCCTCCCAGTTCTCTCAGATGCTCATACTTGCCATCCTCTGTATTTCAATCTTGAAATAGTTAGAATCCATTCCATTCAAACTAAACAGAGTTTACACACAATTATGTCATTGAAAAAAAAAAGTGGCTGTTACCAGGAGGTCCTGGGATCAATTCACAGTGAACCTAGTTATGGGCGAACCTAATCAAGATTATGTTGGTGAAAGTAGTAAATATAACCTACCGGGATTGCCACGAACTGCCCCTCTGACAGAATAGCCTTTGCTGAGGAGTTTCTTGACCACCCACGAGGCAATGAATCCCCCTGCTCCCATCACACAAACATCTTGATCTGATCTCATTGTTTATTGCAGCCGCAATCTAGAGGAAGCAGTGAGCTGTAAATGCCTAACTTGGGTTTCTTGTTTGAAGCTATCAGTTGAAATACGACAGGTGAAGAGTCGTTGGAGGTGTGGGAAATGAAGGGGAGAGATCATACCCTTTTAAAGAACATGAAGTAGGGGTGGGAAGATACTGAGAAAATATTGAAAAGGCTTAAGAAACCAACATGTTAGCTAACCTTACATTGGAAACTCAAGGTTGCCACCTAAACGTGTTGTTGGGGCAGCCGACGCAGGCTGACAAGTTGTTGAGTAATTACTTGAGAAATACAAAATGAAAGCTGAATAAGTCTGGCGAGGGCATGGGACAATAAAATATAATCTGCTTCCATGAAGGAGGAGGGTTACTGAAAGAACGAAAACACAGGCGGAGGATTCCTTCTACATGTTGTGGAAGAATTGGTTTGAGTGTTTAGGTTAAAACAGAAACGTGTCAGTCGCTGATAAATTGAAACCTCGGTCGTGTTATATTAAGTTGGGTCTGGATTGACTTCATGTTTTTTTATACTGCGCACTTTCCCAATATTTTATTCTCACTCCTAAACATGGCTCCGTGCACTGTCCCAATATTTTCTTCTCGCTCACTTTTGATTTTCTTGGCTGCGCAGCAACAACTGCCACTGAGTTGACGATGTCTCTTTGTGATTAGGTTTTAATGAAGAAAATAACTATTTATATTAATAAAATAAATATTAGTTTGGATTTGGATTGACTCTATGACTTTCCCACTATTTTTCTCTCGGTCGACGCCTGGGACGGCGGAACTTGGAAGGTACAACGGCTCCTTTTGTCCAGAGAGCGATACCTTCCACCGAGTTGACTGCGTCTCCATGAGATGAATCATTTGAAATTGAAACATCAAACGTTGCAATTATTACCAATTTGTATTTTCATTGTGTTCTAAAATTGGAATCTCATTTCTTGAGTTTGAAACGTTAAAGTTACAGTTACTAGAAATTTGTATTATGAAGGTGGAATCTCATTCCTTGAGGACACCGCACCCTTATGGTGAGTTAGATTCTATAGTGTTCCGGTGTGAAGAAACGTTTAGTTTGTGACTTCAGCTTAAATTGGTGATCTGACC